>JAVJAQ010002280.1:40159-326279 GCA_032362365.1 Zygogramma bicolorata
GGATCTCGCTGAAGTGCAGGGACCTCTACTCTCTCCTCGATTGAACATGGTGTTTGGTTACTCTCAAAGACACTTCCAAAATATTCTGAGAAAATTTTACATAGAGAAACGATTCCTTCATATGATTTATTATTGAAATTCATTTCGTTAGGTATTGACGTTTTTTGCTTTTTGTTCGAGAGATACGACCAGAACACTTTGGAGTTACTTTTGAGTTTTTCTTCTGTATTTTCAATGTATTTTTTGTAATCAACATTAATTTTTTTTTCAGTTTCCCCCTCAAAAACGAGAATCTAAAATAGTCATCGCGGTTTTTGTATAGTTTCCACTTTTTGTGGTAACGAATTTTATCTTCGGATAGTTTGATAGTCTCCCTTGTGAACCAAACTGGATGGTCTTTGTTTCTAATCGTGGTTTTTGGTACAAACTCTGCAATAGCTTGATCAATTTTAAAGTAAAAACTGTCTACACACACATCAATATCGTTTGAGCTCAGTACATCTTCCCATTGAACAGAGTCCAAAAATGTTCTGATAGCATTATAGTCGGCTTTATTATACATCACCCTCGTATAATTATTATTTGGCAATTGTTTTTGAGGTTCCAGATTTACAGTGATTTCTAAGGCCTTGTGATGAGGGTCTTCTTGAACAAAAGGGAGAATTGAGGGTTCAATATGGATTTCGCTGTGATTTGATAATACTAAATCTAAGATTTTATTATTGACATTTCTAACATTATTGAATTGTTTCAAACTAAGTATAGACACAAAGTCAAGGAAGTGGTCACTTTTACTGTCAGTAGCGCCGGTTGGAGAGTAGCCTATAGGGTCAGAAATGTCAGCTTTCCATTCTAGTTTTGGAAAATTGTAATCTCCCACAAACATGAAGGTTTGTTAGGGGTGGTTGTTTACTATACCTTCAATCTTGTTGAGGTATCCCTTTAAGTCATTTATAGAGATGTCTGGAGGGACATACGTACAACATATGAATAATTTCTTACCTCCATCCAGCGCTACTGAAACCCAAAGATCCTCTATTTTACCGTTTGTGCACCACTGTGGTATACTAGTAGACGACAAATCCCTGTGAACCCCAATAAACACTCCCCCACCATCACATTTCCCACTGATATGTCTATCCCGGTCTCTGCGGTAGACATTGTAGGAGGATGAGAACAGTTCGGAATCGGAAATATCTTCGTGTAACCACGTTTCTGTTGCACATACTAAATGAAAATCCGAAGATTGGGTTGCAGTCAAAAATTTGTCGGTCTTCGTCCTCAATCCGCGCGTGTTTTGGTAATATATCCAGAGTTTGTTGAATGTAACTAGAGGCTTACAGATTATTGCGAAAGTAGGCCCTTTTTATGCAGGACTCAGCTTTCTCAGTACTTCTTCATTGCTAATTTGTACACCTCTTGTCGTATCGGACTTCTTAACGTAGATTTTCGAGTCTTTGATCCAGCAATATTTAAATTCTTTTTCCTTGCAAAACTCCCTGGCCTCTTTGAACAGGATTTTAAAATAGTGTGATAGGTGGTCATTGACATAGACTCGGTTTGTTTCTTTGAAGCCAAAATCAGTTGTAAATATTCCATTTTTAATCGGCTTCAGAGCTCCCATGAGTTTATTTTTTGTTGCACGATTTGTGAACCTTACGATTATGTTCTTAGGATTCGTGTTATTTCTGTTTCCTGGGTGAGATTGAACTCTATAACACTCGTTTTTGTCTGATTCTTGTAGTGGAAAATTCACTTTATCGGATAACATTTTGATGAATCGCACCGGGTTTTCGTTGCTTTTTTCCGGAATTCCAAATATTTCGATGTTGGCCATACGGTCCTGTTGGCGTATTCCTTCAATCTCTGCTCTCAGTGGATTACATTCTTTTTACAGTTGATAGACGTCTTCCTTCACCTCTTTTACTGAGTTTATTGTTTGCTGAAAAGTATCGATACGTTTCCCAAAATCGTCAATTTTATCTCCATAATAGTTGAGTGATTGAAAAACTTCGCCTTGTTTGGTTTTCATATCCTTCAGGTCGTTATGTAATGAGGTAATGGATGACATCAATTTGGCGAACTTCGTGTCAATTTTGTCATCCTCTTTGCACTCTTCACAGAGCCAGCTGATGCCTGAATCATCAGGAATATCCTGAAACGCCGCTGGTAGACTGGCACACTTCAGGTGATAAGTTTGTGCGCATTGACCCCTACAAAAAATACCTGGATTTGATCGTGTGATCGAGGCACAACATTTGGCACATGTTTCCGGCATTATAAAGAAAAAACAAAAACTTTTGTTTATGTTGTATATATGACTGAATTTGTAGGCGATGCGATGGTGGAAGAGATAGCGGTGTCCAGTAGTATGGGACAAGACGATTCTGAGAGCGGGTCCGATATACCATCTCAGATATACCTCTATTTACAAATGCCGATAGTCATTTTTTTCAGCGGTAGTCATGGATAACTAAACTAGCAAAAATAGTTACTTTTCAAAATTTCTTTTGCCATGCTAGTTATTTATAATTTTTCAAGAATGCTCTCGAAGAAGGATAAAATAATTAAAGCGGCATTCAGTGTCAGTATTTTCTGTAAAGAAACGTATAGGTGAAAATTTTGCAGGATTGTTGATTTGCCATTGAACAATTCCTTTAAAAACCACAATATCTCGGAAACGGGTTGTTTTAGGCACATGACATTGAGAATGAAAATTGAAGAGTCATTAAAGAGGAGTTGATATGAATGATAACATACAAGGTGTTCCATTTGAAAAAATCAAAATATTGATGTTTGAAAATGGTCAAGTTTGTATTGTTGTACCGAACATCCTGTATAATTTATACAATATTCACCATATTCACAATTAACTTCAATGTTTCGACTATCGATTCCCGAATTATCTCCACTTAATATTTCGAAACGTGAAATATTTGATTTTTCAAAAAGAAGTCTGCAAAATAGATATTTTTTAGATAACTCGGCAACGCCGCAACGGAATCCAAAATAGAAAAAATCGTTGACCAGCCAATGAAACAGCGGATCGGAATATATGAAAATATACTGGGTGTTTCATTTGAAAAAGACCAACTTTGGTCAGCCACGCTTCAATGATGCACCCTGTATGAATAAGAATAATTTTGGAAGATAGTCTTTAATGGTCCGTTTGGCAAAAAAAATATAAGAAATCGAAATAGTGATTCACAACGGAGCAATCGACCACGGGAATCTTGTTGACTCACCCTGTATTGTGTATGTTAGATTTAGGTAAATGAATGTTTTTGTATATATACCACATGTTATAGATTTAAGTGATATGTAAATAGATGCTAGTTTTGAGTTGTTTTCTATTGTAAATATAATCGTACCAAAATAAAATAATAATAATCATATTCTTATATTTTTTCAATAGAAAAATAACAATCTATTTTTTCTTTCATTTCTACTCGAAATAAAAATCGATATAAATCAGATAAGTAGATTTTTCAAGGTTATATGATATTCAACACAATCCAAACTGAAATATCAGAACTATGTTAAATAAACACTGTTTTGGAAAAGTTATGAGAATGAATCGAAATGAATTATAAAAACAAATGTGAATGTTTATTCAACATCAAGGTTACTGGAGGGCAAAACTATTCGAAGTGGGTATTTCTCTGATGGTTTTAACAGTCTCAAAACTTCACATTAAGAGTAGTTTGTAGTTTCAAGTAAAAAAAATTCAATCTATCGGAAAAAATCAAGGTTACCTACTGAAGGACAAACCTCATTATTGTAGATATTTCTTTGAGAGCTCCAAAATTTTTGAAAGTCAGTATGACTACTTTGGTTCGGGTTTGAAAGTGTCTAGATCATCCGAAAGTAATCATGCAAATAGTGTCCAGTAGTGACATTGAAGTTTACTGAAGATAAAAAAAAATCAAAGTTACTGAAGGACAAAACTATTCACGAACGACGTGTTCCTGAAAGATTCAACATTCAAAAGTCTTCATAAGGTCAAGGTTATTCAGGGGCAATAAACCCCCATTTTCAGCACATCTTCCTCAAATCATACAAATACGGCTGCGTTCTTCAAGATTCCCCACTCCAAATCCCACCATGAATTTACCAGTTATTCAGGAAGCTGATTCCACCAGCGAACTACAATTGGACTACTAAGTCGACGATGTTCCTAGCGATGGTGACATCCAAGTTTGGGCAATTGATTCAACGGCTGACTATGAAGGTGATGACCTAGCTGCGGGTTATAATGGATGGTCAGATAGTACCATTGAACTCCCATGGTTTGACGATGATGACAAGCAGTTTGGTGATCCTGATGATCCTGATGCGGACTTTGGGGTAATGAATGAATTCTTCCCCATATTTCGGGACTCTCCTAGCCCTGAAGTTGATCCTGAATTATGGGTGGAACCATTCGATGAACCAGACATTGTTGTAGTGTCCCCTGAACTCGACATCATTGTCATTGATGATTAGGTTGGACTTTTGTCCTTGGAGTGCACACTTTCTGGCTGGTGCACACAGAATGCTGCGGGGTAATGGGGCAGCATTCAGCCTAATCATCTGACAGGATATTTTCAATCTTGAGATAGAAACAAGTTACTTATCTGGCATTCATGGTATTATTTGAATGAGATGTTCGAATATAAGATTGTTTGGTAGTACGATCATGATTCATTTGCGATCAACTACCAGTTCAAGACGCACGCATCATGCGTATTGCTTTCGTTGACATCCATGGCTTCAGTGTCGATGGAGTATTCCATCCAAAAGACATGACTTTTCACATCGGTTAGCAACTTCCTATTCAAACAACCGAAACCTTATGCAACACTGTCAAACAATGACAAAAAGACATGCAGGTAAAAAGTTCATACGTGGCATTTCATACTCACTGGGAAATATTGACTATTGCAAAGTTGACTCTATCCTGCAGAATAGCCTTTTACATTCAACATGTGAGGCGTAGTCAGGAAGCTGATTTTCTATTGAACAAAATTCGAGAAATAGGGATGACTTTTCCATCGGTCCAGGATGTATCCCGATTGGATGGTTCAGTGCATGGACTGGTGGGAAAATATCAGCCAACATCCACACTTTGCCCAAATCATATCACCTCCAATTCAAAGTATATGTGTACACAATATAATGTAGATTCTCTGATACATCGGTTTCCTAATGTAATTTTGCCCCGTTGAAAATGATATAATATATTCAATCTTTGTATGAATGTACGTGTTTTATTTTTGAGGTGACATAAATGAGTGAGACTAGGTTGAATGCTGCTCCAACCGCGCAGAAATCTGTATGCATCAACCAAATCATATGCACCCCAAGACTGAAGAGTCTAACCTTATTCACACTCACTGTCGCAATGGTTGAACATGCATGACACGCCTGTATCAATCGAAATTGACGCAGTGGATCATTACACGATCTACAACACAATTGCGTCACTCGAATGAATGGTGAGGTGAAATGGATCGATACATGATCGTACCATCCACCGTTATCATTCATGCCCCAGTATAGTCGAAAACACATCAAACATATTTTCTCGGTTTGACCATCGGTTTTTTCGACTTCCACATAGGTTTCCGTTACGCAGAACAATTCTGCATCGCCAAAGGTGCTACTGATATTGAGTGCAGCTTGCCTGGAAATCTCCACACCGCCAGATATATCTCCAGGGCAATCAACGTAGGCGTCACAATTGATACCCTCTTCGGAGTCTTCTACTTCGAAAGAATTGGCGGCAGCTACGTCATCACCTTCCAACTGCTCCCACTGATTGTTGATATCATAAGACGCTTACTATTGCGAGGTTATCATTTCTTGCAGCCATATTGCTATTGAACAATTCTAAAAGTCGTATTCTTCAGGAAAATTGCTGAATACTAACTTCTGAATCCACAAACCAAACATGTTATATCATGGTGGTAGCACCCCCACCTAAAGTCGACTCTGAATTACGATCGACCTCAATGGGACCTTGTCTACCCCCAACTCTGTATTACGATCGACCTCAATGTGACCTTGTTTACCCCCAACTCTGAATAAGGATCGACCTCAATGTGACCTTGTCTACCCCCACCATTTACTGGATGGTATATATCAGTAAGGGGCTTCCTAGAAAAGATATATTCAGTTTTAATAGCTTCAGCTAGAATCTACTCCGAACTTGAACTAACAAAATGCCTTTTCCAAAGGAATGGGAATGTTGAAGCTGAAATATGTATATACCCAATACAGATCCGTGGGGACATGATGTGTTTTAATTGTCAGACTACCCGGCGCACAGATGAAATCAATCCGTGCAGTGGGCTATGTGAGACTTGCATATTATGGAACCCCGTTTCACCTCCAAAGCAGCCAGATTTGGGGTCAACGTCAGGAGATGGTCTTCGTCTGTGTTCCAAGTATCCAATGCAGTAATATGGGCATCTGTCGGAAAATTTGTGTGAAGTATTCAATAGTGGAGAATCAACCAACATGGTCACGCTGCATTCAATGTGATAATTACACCACCAGACTGAACTGTTCGTGTCTCGACCGTGAGGGACAGATTAACAGGAAGAAGATTCACAACCATCGCAAATCAGCATTCAAGGAGTTCGCAGAAGAACAATCAACTTCATAAAAAATGCTTGCTTGTCATAATGTATGAGCAAATATTCGAATGATAAATTCTTGAAAATATTTCGTGTATATCATTAATTAATAAACTGATGAGATGGTGTGTTGTCATAGGTATGGACTCAATAATGATTCAAAAGTAGAACAATATATTTTATTTTTATTGATACATGTGAACAGTGTATTGCTACATCAAATACAATTCACTAAACTGACGAACTTTTATCGATCCATGAGTTATGATCTTTGGAAAATCCTAGCCATTTCACATAAAGACGGCTTCCTTTTCTCTTCAATACTCTCTCCACTAAATATGTGTGTGGGTCTTTTGTTTTATTCAATTCCACTTCGTAAAAAGCACCGTTGATTGGTTGTCCATCCATATCTTCAAGTGCATACGTTACGGGTTCTGTACTGTTTACTTTTACGACAGTGGAGATTTCTGAAAGGAAAGTTTGCAGTGTAACCCTTGTCGAAAACACCTTTGAACGTACTGATTCTGACCTTATCTCCAATTTTGAATCTTCTTTTTTCACATCTCAGAAGGCGAAAATCGCCACAGAATGCACTAAAATTTACGATGTTCTTCTGCTAATCAGATCATTCTATACATTTTTTCGATATCACAGGTGAATACGTACGTATGCAATCGAAAACATATGAGTAATTTTACCAAGTGATTTTGCAACTTTGGACCAACAAACACAGTATCATTCAACGAAACTTTATTCCAAGAACGACTCGATGCATCGAAAATAACTCTAACAGGAGTTGATGAAGATTCTTTTTTTATTACAGCGTGATGAGGTATATAATAATAATCTGTTATTTCTGTTGCAGAAGGTTGAGGGACTTAGATGGGATGGTTTCTTTGTAAATAATCATTCAAAACGTTCGAGTACGAAAAATGTATATTTTTGTCGTGAGAAAAACGTATTTCCAGAGAAAGCAAACGCCGTAAAGCAACTTCTCGGGTGTTTCCAAAATCAAGATGGGTTGATTTGGAGGGCAAGGAAACTACGTATTTCCCATCAGGAGATCTAGTGGTGGTATTAATGAAATTATTTTCGCAAAATTTATCTTCAAAGAGATCGCCTTAATATTTGGTACCTCTTCTAGAGTCCAGAAGTTTTGTAGAATATTATCCAAAGTTGGATTTGACACTGGTGCACAAAATGAATGAACTTTTCTGGTATCAATTTAAGAAGATGGTTGAGGCCATTTTCCCATAACAATCCAACCAAAAAACTGTATTCAGATAAACAGGTTTATTTTCACCTAAGGAAACTTTTCTGTCTTTCAAAATGTAAGGGAATATATCGTTACCCAATAATAAATCTATGTGAGATTTTTTGTTGAAGTGAGGATCAGCTAAATTAAGATTTTCTATGAACGGCATATCATATTTTGAAAACGAAATTGAGGAAAGCTCATCCCCGATTTTGTCTATGATTATCATTTCTATAGTAGAGCAATAATCTGGTTGACTCATTGGAGAAATTGTGCAACTGACCCCTGATTGGGCATTTGAATACATTTCACCCAACCCCTGTAATGACAAGGAAATTTTATGCTTTCTCAAACCTAACTTATTAGCTAGAGATCTACTGATAAATGAAGATTGTGCTCCACAATCAAGAACGGCGCGTACGGTTTGCCAATTATCAAAACCATCCTTAATCTTGAGAACAGCAGTAGACAACAATACTTCGTAATTTGCGTAACATTCCAACTCGAGGAAGCTGAGAAGTATCGTTATTATTTGTAGAAGAGCCGGATTGAGGAGAATTCGAATTTAGATTCATTCGAATCAGTTTTCATTTCAGATTCTACCATATTAATATTTTTATTATCAAAATGCACTAGCGTGTGATGTGACCTTTTTCAAATTTTTCATCTTCCCGGAGAAAAACATTGTAAAGTATTGTGGGAAGTAGCTGAGCAATTTAGGCATGCTTTATTTTGTTTAGCAATATTAAATCTTTGTTTGGGTCCTTTCGACTTGAAACTTGGACATTGAAAAATGATATGATCGGCAGATCATGATCATGAACAATTTTGTCAAATAACAAATTTCATTGGGATTCATCAGAGTACTATTCGAGGTGGGATGCGGAGTCATTTCCCCCTGTTCCTCTGTAGTAAGTTCAAACAATTCATAATAAATAGTTTCAACAGTATCACACCTCGTAGTGAAGTTATCGAATATGGCAGTTTCCGTAACTAAGGTATTAGGTTCATTGGCAATCAGACTAATTACTGTACTGTGTTTCTCAAAATCTTTTATTACCTTTTTCAACTTTCGAAAGCTTTCTTTGAACTTATTTTTATGTTTCTCGTCTGCAACATTTTTTGATGCCTCTTTAATCAATTTGAAATGACTTAAGGTAATTGAACGTAACGCTCGAGTACGAGCGATCTTCTCATCTGAAGACATGTTTTCGAATCGAATAAATTCAGAAGATCATCAATGAAAATCAAGCAATTACGGACCTGGCTCTACAAAGATTCTGAACTAAAACAACTGTTTGAAGGCTTGAAAAAAATAGTACATAGAAAGCCAACTCGCAGGATATCTATGAACTTTTGTTGGTTATTTGATATTCATGTCAGAAAGTTTTCTGACGAATATTATGCAATGATAGGATAAAATATATTGAAGTTGGGAACGGAGATATACGAAACCAATGAAGATTGCATTCAAAATTTATATCAAAGCAAGGTTTGATACCACAACGAATCTAAATGTCATTCAAATAACATCCGAGCTCTCGAAGGACCATGTACAATTTTGGAAAAAAAGGGGTGAATTTGATAGGGACGCAGGTTCCTTTATTGACCTTGAGATTCGTTGCACGTTGTAGCAAACCTTGGATATAATCGCCAAGTTGAATCAAGCAGCAAATGAAACAAAGATGAATAAGTCAACTCACCTTATTTGAGTATTGGGATCTATATGAGGATGAAAGGAAAATGGATGTTCCTTTATCTCGTAACGAAAACTATTACACCACCGGTATTTTTTGATAGGTCTCTTTGCAGCACTACAATTTTGTCAAGACAAAGAAGTTTCTTCACTACCGCGCACTCGGCTCCTCGCATATCTATAGGAACAATCGGTTTCAGAAAAAAAAGGAACAGAATCGACACAAGGAGATTTGAAGTAGTTGCGTTCGAATAGGTTTCTCTATTCAATTAGCAAATGTATTAGGAAATAATTATATACACGCATGAATTGTGAATGCAATCAAAACAAATAAAGGTATTCGAACTATTTGTATCAAATGTAAAAATAAAAAAAGTCATAAAAATAATGGAAAAATACCACCAGTGTTTTGCCATCGTTGTAGCTCCTCCCGAGATTGTGAATAAATGTCCAACTTTGTAGAAGGTGTAACATCTGCAGGCTTCATACCGATGGTGCGATGGACTTTGTTGTTGTACCGATCAGTGATGGTGGGAAGAATATTCAACCATTTGTAGTTACCTTGAAGTGAAAACTCCTTATATAGCCAAGTTTTCAATGTTCTTATAACACGCTCAGCAATTGCAGCCTTATCAGTACTGAATGTCGAATAATGATTGGTATGGTTCTTTTTCATTAGCGATGAGAAGTTTGAGTTATAGAATTCAGAACCTTGATCTGATTGTTAGTTTTTGGGACAATACTTTGCATCTTTCAATACACTGGCCATAGCTTTTGTGACTGCAACTCCAGTTTTGTTTTTGGGAGGTTTTGACCATACATTCTTTGAATAGCAATCGATTACTACGAGAATGTATCTATAACCTCTATTTCTCTTAGCTTTTTAGCATATGGCTGCCTCTCCATCAAATCCATCTGCCACATATCCTGCCACAAATCTGAAAATCCCTTTATTATGGTTTTTCTTCGAGGAAAATTTCGACGAGCTGGCTCATGCAACACATTCACAACTTGCCTTTTAGCAGCACTCATATCAACTTTCTATGACAGAAGTGGGTAACCAGTTACCACGCAGGTGGAAGAGCTAGTTGTCCAGTTCTCCAGTGTTAAGGTTTGGGGATTGACTGCTCCACTTTGGTAACTCTCTCATGGAGTCGATCCTTCAAGGTATCCATTTCCTTGGCCAACTTGATGATCCTTTCCGAAAATGTATCATTTTTCTTACCGATAACAAATCTGAGGTCACTTATTCGTGCATCAAAGAACGCTCTGGCA
Source organism: Zygogramma bicolorata (assembly GCA_032362365.1). Classification (NCBI taxonomy): domain Eukaryota; kingdom Metazoa; phylum Arthropoda; class Insecta; order Coleoptera; family Chrysomelidae; genus Zygogramma; species Zygogramma bicolorata. The sequence goes on from JAVJAQ010002280.1 coordinate 51,006, forward strand.
TCGCGTAGCACTGCGATGATAGACTCTTGAACATTGTTTAAAGTTACTTCTTTAGTTTCTCTAATGTTATCGTCAACACATCCTTTGGTGACTGAGTCTTTCAACTCAACAGGTTCACCAACATTCTGCATTCTTTTATTTTGAATGTTATAATTCCCATCTGGTGTCAGAATGAATCCCACACCTGGTTTACCAGGAACCGCTCTACAAACTCCACCTCTTCTCCTACCAAATTTATCGATTGTTGTATGCATTGTTGGAGAATCAAAATACGACTCATCGAGTTCGACATGTACTATTACATATTTAATGTTGCTGTCAGTAGACTACACCTTCTTCGCGCAATTCTTCTATTAATGCTAAAATTTCATTATCATGTCCAGTGTGTCCAGCCAACTTTGAACTCCAGAGTAAAGGCAGTCGCTCCACTGGTTCTTCCATTTTATTCCAATAAATGTTACTTTGTTTTCGATTCAATAAACTTTCTTAATGGGTAGTTTCACTAACCCCCCACATTCTATCCTAGGATTTCCTTGAATACTTTCCGTGTAGAGTAGTGGTAAGATTATTTCTTAATATTTCTTCCAATTTTTTGTTATGGAACCCTGTTCTTGGTCATAGTTTTTATATAAAACTTTTGTCATCTTTAGTATCTCACCATACGTTTTCAGATCGGTAGTAGAAAAACTCCCCGATTACTTCAATCGGTATTCATAAGCGAGCTGCCTTCAATGCAATTGAAGGCAGCTCGCAAATATACCAAAGCTGTGGGTGGAAAAAATTGAATTCGTACCCCCCGCATTATACCGATTCCCAAGTTTGGTGGTATTCTACATCTCATACCCATTTTCGCTGGTTTATCAGCGTTGGGAAGTTTGGCTGGTGCTACAGCAGGTATCACGAAAGCAATACAAACTGCAAAAGCGAGTAGTGAGCAATTGATAGACGCGAACAGACATGATGAAAACATGGAGGCCATTGCTCTGGGTGAAAGTGGCAAGGGACTGTATTTGAAACCCTTTCGTAAACGACTGGGATTATATTTGAAACCGCAGAAGTCAGAAAACTTCTAGATATGCCACCCCGAGGAGTATTGTCCAACATTGATATCGAATTCTTTGCCAAGAGTTCCATATTTTCGTGGTGAATTCATGCGAGAGAGATTACCACCATCAGGACCGTTTAGATATGAATCTGGCATTGTGAATTTGGATGGTCGACATGACTCGGGGACTCATTGGGTATCGTACAAAAAGATTAACCACTCGGTAAATTACTACGGCAGTTTCGTTGACTTACCCCCTCCCAAAGAACTGGTTCATTATTTCAGCATCGGTTATGGGATAGATGATGGGATTCTGCTTCAGCAAACGACGACAGAGGTTACCTAAACATGGTGGTGGTGATAATGGTAATGATGTATGTAAAAAGAAAAGGAAACATCGAAATCACTTCATTCCACGTGTGTCTGCTAAACGATCAAGTTATAGGATAAGCGCTGATAGCCTTAAATTCCTGAAATCCATCGGTTTGAAAATACGCTCCAAAAAAAGCAAGTAATATGGCCACTCTTACCACAAGTGAGAATTTGGAAGTTTTCGAAGAACCTGTATTCGACCGTTCATTGATGACTCTGCATGAGCATACATACGAACCATATGGCTCACCATATTTCGATAATTCTGACGAAATCAGAATTCCAATCAACTTTCAAGATCTGATACTCGATATCGAGGAGAGTAATGGTCGGTTCATACACCACACTTTTACTTTTACTTTATCTTTTACTTTTACTTTTACCTTAAGAATGGAATTGGACCGTTCATACACCAGTGTTAAAGTAAACAGGACGCATGCGCAGTGATAAAAAACAAACGAAGAAGAAGAAGTAATTGTGGGTTACGTCATTGTTTTGATTTGCAATTTGCTACGTTGTATCGGATAATGACAGATATTTCAGAGAACACCCATTTTAAATCATTTCTGTGAAATATTCAGAAGAATACGTTTCCTTATAAAGTTGGTGGCACTGCTTGCTGTGATGACTTCACATGCACGCGTGCGCAGTCCCTAAAATTATTGAATCATCTGATTCTTAAAGTAAAAGTTCTCATCTTTAAACTAAAAGTAAAAGTAAAAGTGCCGTGTATGAACGCCTCGATTGATTTACATTGTGACAACTTTCTTAAAGTAAAAGTAAAAGATAAAGTAAAAGTAAAAGTGTGGTGTATGAACCGACCATTACATTTATATCGAAGGAAAGTTTCACCCTACTGATGCCACAAAGACATGCTACCTCTCTAATAACGCCCTCGCTTTCTTGTTCGACGAGATTCGTTATGAAATGGGTAAAGAACCTGTGGCTGTTGTTCGGAATCCTGGCATAGTCACTACAATGAAAACTATTGTATCATTTGGGGGAAAGCATTCTAATTCATTGTTATCTGTAGGTTGGGGGCTCAACCAAAATAATCAACCAATATGGGATTCCACCAGCACAGTATTCAGTGGTAAATTACCTTTGAAGTACCTCATGGGATATGCTGAAGATTACAATAAAGGTGTATTGAATGTTAAGCAAAAGCTTATTTTGATCTTAGCACGAACATTCAGAAATGCATATATGGGGGAAGTTGAGTTGGATTTTCAAATCAACAAGGTAGAGTGGAGAATCAGACATTGTGCCAGAAGATCGTCAAAAATTGAAACTTCTGAGTCGTATCAATAAAAGTGTCACTAGAGAGTTGAAGTACTGCCATGAACGTTAACGTAAACGTACAAATTGACAGCTAAGCATGCGTAGTTTTGTCTTGTTTACGTTTACGTCGAGAACTTGTTCACGGGCCTACGTTATCTTGCGGGAGCTCACGGATACGTTGAAGATCAACGTACGTAATCCGAACAATTTACGAATCACACCGATGAGTTGCGAATGACTGAGTTTTGATCCTTCATTTGGCGAGGGAGGTATATATGGCCATATTCACAATCAAGATCCCAAGAGATGGACTCTAATTCAGATCAACATGATCCAAATTACAGGAAAAAGTGTCAGTATTACAACTCTCAAAGAGATGATTTTGAATTTGGTGAAGAAACATTCAGCTTAGGCAGAATAATTAGTGATTGAGAATGCAGTTTCTTGAATATTCTAGATTCTACTGTTTACATCAGTAGGAATCAACTTTCATCATCTTGAGAGTGAAATTCAATATGAATAGTAAAATATTTATTGGTATTTGATTTATGATTTCCAGAAACTAGACAAAAAACCCAATTACATTGTTTGACTAAGAGCCGATTGTATATTTTCAATCAGTTCTATTCTGCGGTGGCCTATTGATTCTTGAATATCATCAGATTATTGAAAAATATTCAAGATGTAACGGTTACATTTGTGTAATCGCTATTTTCTTCAAATGTGCAGAGGAATGAATATAAACACTGATAACTAATGCACTTCCTAAAGACATACCATCTGTTAGATACCGTCACTGTGGACACGTCAGCGGAGTGATGACAAACATTATTATATAAGTTGTGGGGGATGATAACGCCAGAGAGATCATTATTCATTATATTAGTGTGTTTCAGAGGTAGCGCATCGTTAGTAATATATATATATATATCGAGTGTTCACCAGAGCAGTGTTTTAGTGTAGTGCCTTGTGTCCCTAACATCAGAAGTGGTAGTAACTCAGCCCCATTCATCATGGGTCGGCATGGAAAACGATCACGTTCATCATCGAGGGATTCTGACGATAACAGGAGGAAGAAAGTATCGGATCGGCATCGTCGTTCATCGTCGAGGAATTCTGACGATAACAGGAGGAAGAAAGGACCGGATCGGCATCGCCGTTCATCGTCGAGAAACTCTGACGGTGGCAGAAGAAAGAAGGTATCACGTAGCGTTAGAAGTTCTTCAGGAAGTGGTCGTTCGGCAGGGGTGAGTCAAAAAGCTGTTCCGATTTCTCAACCCGAGGATAAAACAAACCCAGGTATTTCGAATATTATCCCTGAATTCGACCCGATGAGAGATAGTATAACTAAATGGTTAGAAATGATTGATCACAACGCATCCTTATTTGCATGGACAGAGCATAATATTATATATCAAGCCTTAAGTAAACTAAAGGGTACAGCAAGAATATGGTACGATAGTCTGATAAATAACGATATAAGTTGGCCAAGTTACGGTTGGGAGGATTGGAAGGGAAAGTTGGTTAGCACCTTTAGGTCCAGAAGAGACACTTTTAGTCTTTTCATGGACATAGCATATCACAAACCTACGGATGGTTGTTCATTGTATGAATTCTTTTTCCGGCACCTTGCTAAAAATTGATAAATTGAATTTGAATTTCTCTTGCGAGGATAAGGTTTCCTTAGTATTGGGTGCCATCATTGACAGCAATATAACGTCAGCAGCCGAAGCAGCCAATATTACGGATATCAACACCTTGGGTGCCTATTTGAAAAATAAGACATTTTCAATTACAAAAATCCCGAAAGAGACCGAAAAAAAAATCCACTATCCAAAACAAAGATCTTTCATGAATACACCTAGTACTAGTAAGTCTGAAATAATTGAAAACAAATTAGAGTACAAGCCAAAATCATTTGATAAAAAAAAAATGTTTCAAAAAGATAAGCTACAATGCGGTAGATGTTCTATCATTGGCCACGAGGATAGTAACTGCCCTCATCGTCATAAAATTTGTAATTATTGTGGACTGAAAGGCCATATCAGTGTAGCATGCAGGAAAAATACAAAGAAAAATGAAAAACACAGAAATGACTTGAAAACTGAAAATGTTAGAATGATTATAAAAAACGATTCTGAAAAATTTTACAAAAATATCCAAATAAATAATAAAAATGTTCAAGCCTTTGATTTCGGTAGCGATTGCTCTCTAATGGAGAAACAATTAGCACTAATGTTGGGTTTGAGATTAAAAAAATTTGATGAGCCAGTGCGTCTGTCAAGTTTTCTGGGTACTTTCAAATGCGTTGATGAGTATGTTCAAACAACCGTATCGGTTGAGAACTGTTCCCTCGAAATAAAAATATATGTCGTCAGCGACCCAATCAAAGATTCACGAATCATAATCGGACGAAACTTTACTGAGCATCATAGTATTTCGTATTTTCGGGTGGGAAAGGAACTAACATTCAATTATTCCGATAATATGAAAATATTTGATTTGGATATTTCCCATGGGAACATATCAGAAAATGATCTTTCGGAACTACATCGTATACTGAATGAGTTTCGCGGCTGTTTGTTCTCATCTATGAAATGTTTAGGGAAAACCCACACTGTTGTCATGAGAATAGATACAATCAGTCAAAAACCAGTGGCGTTTCGTCCATATAGGTTGTCAGAATCGGACAAAGCGATAATGAGGGAACAAATCAATGAATTGCTATCGGCAAATATTATAAAAAAAAGTAATTCTGAATATGCCAGTCGTGCCCTATTGGTAAATAAAAAAGAGGGAGAAAAAAGACTAGTCGTCGACTATCGAGCATTGAATAAAGTTACGGAGAAGGTTAAGTTCCCAATGCCAGTGATAGAGGACTTGATAGATGCGCTCGGCGGGTATCAATATTATTCAACGATTGATTTGGCCGCTGGTTATCACCAAATTCCGTTACATCAAGACTCAACTCACAAAACACGGTTTGTGACGCCTGAAGGCCATTATGAATATTTGAGGATCCCATTTGGACTTAGTAATGCTCCTTCTTTCTTTCAAAAAATGATGTCCGAGATATTTGAACCTCTTAGATCGATAGGGATAACCCCCTATTTAGATGATATTATTATTCCATCGAAAACTATCGATGAAGGCTTGATGAAACTGAAAAAAGTTTTTGAAGTGATAAGAGAACATGGGCTGACAGTTAAATTGTCAAAGTCTCATTTTCTTCAAACAAAAATTGTTTATCTTGGTTATATAATTTCGAATAATAATATTACGATAAGTGAAGATAAAACTTCAGCTGTAAGAAAATTTCCTATGCCGAAAACTATTCATCAACTCAGACAATTTCTTGGATTGGTTGGATATTTTCGGAAATTTATAAAAAATTACGCTTCTAAAACTTGTATTTTGACTGATTTGCTAAAGAAATGTGCTAAATGGGAATGGACACAGGCTCATTCAGATTTAGTTCAAGAACTCAAAGATATCATTTGCTTTGTTCCGGTTCTAACCATTTTCAATCCCAAACTCCCAACATTCGTTTACACCGACGCATGTCAAGAAGGTCTTGGAGGTATCATTATGCAACAAACAGAGCAGGGCGAAAAACCAATAGCATACTTCAGTAGAAAAACATGTAAGGAGGAAAGACGTTTTCATTCATTCGAGCTGGAACTACTGGCAATAGTTAAAACACTAGAACGTTTTCGACATTACCTGCTCGGTATTGAATTTTCCATAATAACTGACTGTAACGCGGTGAAAAATGCAATGTCGAAGCAAGCCATAATACCCAGAATAGCAAGGTGGATGCTTGCGATACAAGAGTACAACTTCAAAATAACACACAAACCTGGCAAGCATATTCAGCATGTTGACGCGTTGAGTAGAAACCCGGAAGAAACAAGACAGACACACGAAGAAATTGTAAGGATTATCAATGAAGAAGATTGGTTGAAGGAAGCTCAAGAACAAGATAAGGAAATCAAGGAGATAAAAGACATATTGCTATCGGGAGACATCGAGAATAATCGACAAATATTCAAGGAATACGATTTGAGGGGGAATAGAATTTTTCGACTCACAGAGAGAGGAAGGCGTTGGGTAGTTCCAAAAACCTGTAGATGGCAAGTTGTTAAGCTCAATCATGACGACATTGGCCTCTTTGCCATCGAAAAAACTTCAGATAGATTGAAGGAACGTTATTGGTTCCCCAAAATGAAGCACTTTGTACAAAAATATATCCGCTCATGTCTAAGCTGTTTGTACCATAAATCAGTTGGTGGAAAGAAGCCAAGATATCTTCATTCAATTCCAAAGTTTGCAGCCCCATTCCATACTCTACATATCGACCACGTTGGACCCTTTGTAAAAAGTCAAAAAGGAAACGCTCACATCCTTGTTGTAGTTGACGCATTTACAAAATTTGTATTCCCGAGAGCTGTTCCAGACACATGCACAGCGAATGTTATACGGGAACTTTCGAGTATTTTCTCTATCTTTGGGAACCCGAAGAGACTGATTGCTGACGCAGGTACGGCCTTCACGTCGAAAGAGTTTACAACATTTTGCGAAACCAGAGGTGTAAGGTTATACACAACTGCAGTAGGACTGCCAAGAGGGAATGGTCAGGTTGAGAGAGTAAATAGATCCCTTCTAGACGCTCTGGCTACAATGGGGGCAAACACAACTTGTGACACCTGGGATTCAAACCTAGAAGCCATCCAGCAGGGACTGAATAGCACAAAACATAAAACAACACAAGCTACCCCTGCCGAACTAATGTTTGGAATAACTCTGAGAAGTCAAGGAGATCGGTATGTGGAGAATGAAAAAGTTGTAGACGTGACTGAACTGAGACGACAAGCACAGGAAAAGATTATATTGAATGCAAAAAAGCAGGAAGAGTCGTTCAATAGGAAAAGGAAAGCAGCGCATATTTTTAAGGCAGGTGACCTTGTCCTCACAAGAATATCGAGCATACCTTCGAATAAAGGCCAAAGTAATAAGTTGGTGGAGAAGTTCAAAGGCCCTTTCAAAGTCATTGAGGTACTGCCGAATGACCGTTATCGAGTTAAAGAAGATATACATGCAAGCCAATCCAAAAACAACGTTGCATTTGAAGGGGTAGTATGTTCGGAAGACATGAAGCTGTTCAAGCTACGTTGATTGTGAGCAGGTACGAACACAAGAAAGTTTGGTTTGAATTCAATTGGGTCTTGATCATTAAAGGTCGTAACACTGGTGAAAACCAACTCCATCAGGTATAAAGGCCTGATGGAAGAGCGAATCCATAAGGTATAAAGGCCTATGGAAGACCAACGCCATCAGGTATGAAGGCCTATGGCAGACCAACTCCATCAGGTATAAAGGCTTGATGGAAGTGCAAATCCATAAGGTATAAAGGCCTATGGAAAAGCAAATCTATGAGGTATAAAAGCCCAGACCAACTCCATCAGGTATAAAGGCTTGATGGAAGTGCAAATCCATAAAGTATAAAGGCCTATGGAAAAGCAAATCTATGAGGTATAAAAGCCCAGACCAACTCCATCAGGTATAAAGGCTTGATGGAAGTGCAAATCCATAAGGTATAAAGGCCTATGGAAAAGCAAATCTATGAGGTATAAAAGCCTATGCCAACTCCTTCAGGTATAAAGGCCTGATGGAAGTGCGAATCCATAAGGTATAAAGGCCTATGGAAAAGCAAATCTATGAGGTATTAAAACCCATGCCAACTCCATCAGGTATAAAGGCCTGATGGAAGTGCGAATCCATAAGGTATAAAGGCCTATGGAACAGCAAATCCATGAGGTATAAAGGCCTATGGAAGACCAACTCCATCAGGTATAAAGGCCTGATGGAAGGGCAAGCCCATCAGGTATGGAGGCCTGATGGAACAATACAAAATGCAGCAATTTCTCTCTGTCGAAACTTGATTACTTGTCCCAGGTATGAAGACCTGGACTACACACATACAGGATGTTCTCATCTAGGTATCAAGGCCTGAATGATATCCCCGTTGATGCAGTCGCATACGATTATAAAGGATCGTATGGTCAGACAAGAAGCGTCACATCAACCCCGAAACGGTCACAGACATGCTAATACTCAGTTGATGTTACAGGGTGCAGTCGGTGCGGGATTGGTTGAATTGTTCGAGGGCGAACAAGGACCAGGAAGGCCGACTGTTAGATACCGTCACTGTGGACACGTCAGCGGAGTGATGACAAACATTATTATATAAGTAGTGGGGGATGATAACGCCAGAGAGATCATTATTCATTATATTAGTGTGTTTCAGAGGTAGCGCATCGTTAGTAATATATATCGAGTGTTCACCAGAGCAGTGTTGATGAAATACATAACCCCGTTTCTTTCCACAGCTCACAAAGATCTCTACTTCCAATTAGGATGATTAATGATATCAAGAATAATATTTAGCAGATTTGGTTATGTAAATGTAAACATGTCATATTATCCTTGATATCATCCAGCCGATCAGTTGACATAAATTCTTCATCTTATCATTTCAATATGTCAACCACAGTATAAAATTTTCAGTAGTTCTTCCTGTGCTCATCGTTTATTATTAGAAATCACAAACAAGTTAAATGTGGAAATGATTTGCGTTTCGTAGTTTTACGGAGAGAGATGTGATACTGCTTTACTTCATCGTGTGATTTCGGTGCGGATTACGGTTTTGTGGAACGGAAAAGAATAAAGCGTGTTGAATTGGTAACAGTGAATTGAAACGGAAATTGTTTTTTTAACTTTTGAATTTGGAGAGGACGGAAGTCTTCGGGGGACCATTTCTGCACTGGCAACGCTAAAGCTTGTTTCATACAGACGCTAATCGCGAATTGCGAATAGCGAATTCGCAGGAAAATAATTCTCCAGTTTGGACTATTTCATATACTTGCGATATGTTTGGGGATATTTACTTTTTTTCAGATTTCTAATGTGGCGATAAGTGACTTATGACATGACATATTCTGACAATTGACATTGACAAAGTGGCCGATTTAGCTAAGGTTATGTCGGTAGATTAGCCAGCTGATTGATGTTTGTTGATTTTTTGTTGATTTTGAGACATACAGAGAAATCAAGAGTTTGTATTCAATAACAATGGATGCGTATTCCTTAAGTTTATTTCAGTGGCAACGAAGACGTAAAATCGCTGCTTATTTATTATTAAAAAAAAGACAGAATAAAATATATCGGTCAGTTGGAACTTGCGAAATTTTTAAATTAAGGAAGCAGCAAGGGGCGTATCATAATTTAGTTCAAGAAATGCGGTCCAAAGATGAAACAAAATTTAGAAATTTTCATAGGATGTCAAAACATGATTTTGATGTTTTAGTAGAAAAAGTGACCCCATATATATATAAAATGTATCACTCTCGGGAACCAATTTCACCTGGAGAAATGGTATCTGTGACCCTTAGGTAAGTATTTTACGCTTTCTTCTACTTTCTCCTTTCTTATTTTATTTGTGTTTCACTTTTGTCTGTAGGATCTGTTTTGTTTTAGATATTTAGCAGCAGGTATAAGTATGAGAAGTGTTTCATACTTGTATAGATTAGGACTAAGTACTGTTTCTTGCATCATTAAAGATACATGTAAAGCTATATGGGAAGCACTAAAACTTGACTATCTACCACAACCTACAGAAAATCAGTGGAGAAAAATTGCTGATGATTTTGAAACAAAATGGAATTTTCCCAACTTTGTGGGAACTATTGATGGCAAACATGTCAGAATACAAGTAGGTATCTATAGATATTTCCTTGGTTTTTTTCTTTAACATTTTTTTTTTTTTCGTTTTAAGGCTCCACCAAGTACAGGATCTGATTATTTCAACTATAAGGACTTTTTTAGCATTATATTGTTGGCAGTTTGTGATGCACATTATTGCTTCACTGTAGTTGACATTGGTGCTAAAGGAAGGCAAAGTGATGGAGGGGTTTTTCGCAACAGTAATTTTGGGAAACAATTTTTTTCAAATGCCATTAGCTTGCCTCCGCCAAGAAAACTACCCGATACTGATGAGCCAATTCCATACTGTTTTGTTGCAGATGCAGCATTCCCTTTCGGAATAAATTTAATGCGGCCATATCCTGGAAACTTCCTCCCACAAAATGAAAGGGTTTTCAACTACAGGTAAGTTGATAGGTCCACTGAATTAATTCCGTAGATAAATGGCTAATATTATATTTTTTATGTATAACAACAAAGTTCTTTTCAATTACAGATTAAGTCGTGCTAGAAGGGTCATAGAGAACACTTTTGGTATCTTAGTGGCAAAGTGGAGAATTCTAGAAAGGCCAATTATTGCAAAAGTAGAAACAACAGAAAACATGGTGGGGGCACTTGTTTGTTTGCATAATTTTTTGAAAATATCGGATACCCAAAAAGTTGACAATCAAAAATATTGCCCTCTTAATTATGTAGACAGGGAAACTGAATCAGGAGATATTATTCCTGGAGAATGGAGAAACGACGTTACAGATGGATTAGTTGGTGCAGGAAGAATGGGAGGGAATGCCTATACTCGAGGAGCCAGTGTTGTGCGGTCATTGCTAAGCAATTATTTTATGCATACTGCACCAATTGAACCACAATGGGCTAAATAAATTGTATAAATTATTTTTAAATTTATAATTTAATTCAATTCAGGACTTTAGAAGATATGTAGTTTTATTACCAAGTAGTCTAATAAAAATTCAATTTCACTTCTGGTTTCATCAGACTACACGTCTATGTTAAATACTGAAGACATTACATTTTTAGAAATGTAAAAATAAAGAAATAAAAAAAGGTAAAACAGTTGTTACCATTGTATAAAGAAAATATGTCTAGAATAAAGGGTTTTCATATATTCATATAATTTTGTTTTTAGAGTGGTGAATATAACTGGAAATGAAATAATTTAATTTACGAGACAGACTATATATTTTAATTTATAACAAATCTAGCTTAAACTGTTTTGGGAATGAACACTGCAATAACTACACATAAAAATAAAACATAAATGATTAGTAAAAAAAATTAGAAACGACTTATTCTGTTGAGTACAGGTCGTATAAGCTATAAACCTTGTTCAACATTTCAGTTTCAGCTTTCATCCGTACTCTTGTAGGAAGTTTGTCCAACACTGACTGTATGGTCAAAAGCACTGGTGACAGCTGTTGTACTGGAGGAATTTGTGGTGCTGGTTCCTTTAATATGCCAAGCAACAACTCATTAGTTTCATCTGAAATTTAAAATACAGCTTCTTAGATGTCAATACATTGTTTGAACGGCCATTCTATATTAATACTGAAAACTAGATGTTAACGTACTGTCTCTCTTCCGCTTGGCAGATGTTGATGGGGTAGAGTCCTTTGTACTACTTCTTTCACTAATTGGTGACATCAACTCGCTTTCTGAAATGTTTCCTTTTGTTCTTTTTGGCCCATTCTTTTCCGCCAGAAAGAAAAGGCTGTCAAAATGTTTCCACTTTTTTTTGTCATTGACTCCTGATCCTGATGGTTTGTATGTCCTAAAAACATATATAATAACTAAATCAATACAATAGAACTTAAATGGTAATACTATCACTTCAATTTTGCTACAGAAGTGACACTCACCTCAGATGTTTCAAAAACGTATCTTTCAAGTTTTTCCATTTTTTTTCCAACTGGTGCAATGGAACTAAACCATTAATTTGGTTGAATACCTCTCTCCACATCTTTTCTTTAATTTCTTTACTCCTTTCTTTCAGAGGCAATGTGTGGTCCCATAAGGCATTTCTAGCCTGTACCGCTTCTGCCAGTTTTTCAACTAAATTGTCCTCATTTATATCTTCTGGCTCAGGCTCAGATTCCAGTTGACTTAAGAAGGCTACACTATCTTGGGTACCGCCATCCAGTAGAGTACATTCGTGATACTGGAATCTCTCCAGCAAACATATTTCTCCACATTCACTACATTCAACTGCCTAAAATTAAACCAGAGAAAGAAGCATTTGAGTTTATTTTGGCTATATTATTTACGTACTATGAATAATGCAACATACCTCGCTGCTTTCCATGTCAGACACGGATTATAACAATAATAGTTTACACAAGTACAAAACAAAAAAATCCAAGAAAACAAAAGCAAAACAACAATTCGCGCGAATATATTGAACTCAATCCAATTTTCCCGCCCCCCAAATTTTAAATTTTGCGATTTCGCCAAATATTAAAAATTTTGACAGGCCGCCATATTGATTTCAAATGGACCAATCAGAATATTATTCGCTATTCGCAATTCGCGATTCGCGTCTGTATGAAACAAGCTTAAGAAGAACTCGTGTGGTTGAATATTGAGTAATTTTGATTAACCTGTCTAAAAATAATATAGATTCCATTCATTTCAGAGGTAAATATTTGAACATCATTTATTGGGGATTTCTTCAGAATATTAATTTGGGAGGATTCTAACTCGCTTCACGAGAAATTTGAGAAATGAAATTATTTTGTCCGAACACGTTTTACCATTATTCTTTTCCCTTCTTCAAATAGTTCCGCCAGGATTATAAGGGATATAAGGGATCATAAGGGATTCTAAGATATTCCAAAAGCTTCAAACACCATCTCAAGAGCTTATTAAGGCATTGTAAAGCAGTCTGAAGCATAATTAAGTATTCTAAGGCAGTCTCGAGCAGACTAAAGTATCTGGTGCAGTATAAAGGACCTTGTAAACGATGTAAAGACCTTTTGTAAGGATAGTAGAGACCTTCCGAAGTGTGATATTGAGGAGATAACATCACATTAACGAGAAGCAGTTTTATGGACCGGAGAATGACCCTGGAGTGGTAAAGTGGGAGACCATCATCTTTCAGCAATATTAAATACCGACTCACTTGTAACAGGTTTGAATTCATTCATCTTGGTTGTTATTAACGTTATATTTCTATTACGCTGAAGTTCCTATTTCATTATTCATATAATCCCATATTCAGCTTCAAGGTTTACCGATACATGAAATTTACATTTTGAAATTTAATTGAATGCTCATATTTCACTTGGTGTTTATTTGCATGTTCGAGAGTCTCTTCTTTCAGCACAATAAATAAAATCTGTCTACAGAGATTGGCTTGAGATGAGGTTTGTAAAATCTTTCTTTCTGTAGATGGCGTCCCCCTCAACAACATTTGAAACCAAACTTAATCTCAATGCTGAATATTGAATTTCTGAAAATTTTTAGATTCACGCCCTTGCCTCCCTGAAAAGCTAGCCGTTCGCAACCTGTGCCTTGTGTTGGGTATACAATTGGGTAAATCTCTTGTATGACCAAGATAAGTTTACATAAAATTGGCGCCCAACGTGGGGCCATTTCAAGTGTGGTACGTTATTTGGGCTGCTGATAATTTCCAGATATTCAATTATTGTGTTGTGAGGGTTTCTTGAACTGCGGATAAAATTAATTTTTGGTATGTCTTTATATATGGTATTGGTAAATTTTTTTTCGTTTTGTGCTGACCAGCTATCTAGAATTTTATTGAATTTATTGCCCTGTTATCGCCCTATTTTATTGTTGTGATTCGTGATTCACTACTTGGAAAATTATTTTTTGGAATATTTTTACAAATTTTTTTGAATAATAATGGAAGGAAAAATGGAACCGTTATATCTCACTGAGGAAGAGATTGATTACGAAATGCGTATTCGTGATGTAGTAGCTAGTAGAAAAACTTCAACTCCGAAAAGAATAATTTTAGGAAGACTATTGGCAACAGAAACTGTGTCAACAAAATTTGAGGATAATGATTTTGATGCAGAAAAGGAAAAAACTTTCTCAGATTTGGAATAGTTGATACTCAATTTTAGAGCGTCAGTATCTGATCCCATATATAAAAGCATTGAATCAAGATTGGCCTCTTTAACAGGTAGAGGGAAGCGTTTCCAAATTCCAGAACAAGTGGAGAAAGATGAAATTTCATATTCTGATTATAAAGAGCATGCGAAGGCTACTTGCATTGAATTAGATGCAAAACTAGCAATGAATGTTGTTCCAGATTCTGCACAGCAAACTTCATATACAATTCCTTCAGGGTTAGGAAAATCTGTTCCAGTATACAAATGGGAAATTCAATATGATAGTTCAACAAGTTTGAAGTCTTTTCTTGAGAGAGTTAAAGAGCTTTCGCAATCTCGCAATGTCTCAGAACTAGAACTTTCCAATTCTTGTATAGATTTATTTACAGGTCGAGCTTTGATTTGGTACAGATCAATTAAACATGGAGTATTTAATTGGCAGGAATTGATATCTCGCATGGAAGATGCATTTTTACCTACAGATTATGATGAAATACTTCTTGAAGAAATTAAACATCGTACGCAAGGCCGTGATGAGCCTATTGATATTTATATTGCAACAATGCAAAGTATTTTCAGTAGGTTGAGTTGTCACGAAAAAGCTCAATTTCCGTGATATTTTGCATGAAGTATAGCTTTTAATGTCCTTAATTCTTTCCAGAAGCCACGAAAAGTCACTAGAACACTCCTAGGCTCGGCCTGTTTGAGTCGTTCAGTGACACCTTAGTTTTAGGTTTATTGTGTAAAATAAGCATTGAAATGTGATTTGTAACTATTATACACTCTGTATAATAGTGTAGAAAGTCATAAGAAGTCATTTCGTGACCATTTCAATGTTTATTAACAGGAAACAGGCGTTATAAATTAGTTGGTCATCGAGTACACTAATTTATAGTAATAGCCGAGAAACGAGGTTTCCTGAGGCCTACAGGACGGTTATAATGGACATGAGCGACGTGGTATTCATTATCTGTGAGAAGGTAGCGAAAGAACGCTATTTTCAAGCAGTTAGTAGAGTAATATTCGAGTTTAGAATAGAGATAAATATTCTTTGCATTTATCTCTCGTTTTTAATTAATTAGAGTATAACAGCGGAACTGTTTATTTCTTGGTTTTGTCGGATACCCTCTCAGTGCATTATTTCAAGGGTGAACCGAATACAGCCGTGGAAATTCGCGTGTAGTCTGGCAGTCGTCGATTTCTTGACGCCAGTTTTGTGCAAGAAAACTGTCGTGATTGGTTGAAACGGCTGTTGTAGGCGTTACTCGCGCGTCCGAGCGGCAGGTGTGAGTTCGCGGCGAAAGAGTGTGGTTGAGGGCAAGTAGCCAATGGGAGAGCGCCATTCGCTATTTCGCTGAGTAAGAATGCGGAGAGAATGTCAAGCGTATATATAAATATTGTATTTTTTTCCTGAATTCGCTCTCTTGCAGCTCGTGTTTCGCCAAATTTTCAAAGTGTAAAGACGGGATAAATTCGCGAGTGTAAGTGAAGTGTAGTGTGCATAGTGTTAAGTGGTAGACTAGGGGAGTAATACCTAGTTATCACGCATTTCTTCCAGGAGAAGAAAGAAGACATTTTCCGTGGATTTTGAAGAACTGTTCACCGGCTAATAACCGGGTACAGTGAAGAAAGAAGATAGCGTTGGGTAACACACGAGACCGTTTTCCTTCGGAGTAGGGCCAGATTACGGGGAACTCGTCCAGCGGCTACCTTCCTCGAGTGAAGAAAACGTTCGTGCACGTGGTTGAAGGAAGGATCGCTTTGTCTTCGGAGTACGGCCAGCATCGGATACCTGACCACGTGGCGACGTTCTCGGGCAACACTCAAGAAAAATCCACAGTGAAGAGTGGTTGGTAATTTACTCAGTTGTCACAGATTCCACGCTGAAACCTAACGGTGCCAACGTAGTGGAATCGATAGACGTTAATTCTGAGGCCACAAGACATCATTAGGGCGTACTTTGTGTACTTCTCGAGCTTAGAGCCCACCGTGCTCTAAGTACCTTGGCAACAAATCCCTCCAATTCCATCCTGCGGCCTTTTCTTTCGTCCTCGAAACGAGCCATCGATTAGGTTCCGTGTTCCTTTCGTGTGGCAGTGAATTTCGCGGTCTTGGTTAGGGTTAAAACAAGTAGGGCGTTGGCGTACCTCGATTCGCGCGGGAAAACCAAGGTCAACCGGCATAACCGATTTCTACGACTTGAGGTGTGGTTATCGTGTTATTTCGGTGTAGCAAAATTTAGCTTTGTGAATTTTGCCACAAAAATTCCGTGAATCCTTTTAATCGGATTTATACCCAATTCGATTCCTCGTTAGGGATGTCTTACTTCACGAGAAGTAAAACAGAGAACCCAGAAATGTCTTCACTCGGAGCACACCCTCCCAGAGGCAAGACGTCGTCTCGACAATTTCTTAAACAGGCATTTGGATTTCGACAGAGTAGTCTGTCGCAACATAAGAGGGAAACCGCGAAGAACGAAACCGTGACGGACGGCTTCCAGGGAACTTCTCTCGCGCGCACTCCAGTGGGGCCTTCTAGCCTGAAGAAGGTGGCCACACGCCTTTTCGGTCGGTTCTCGCCGACTAACCGAACCAAGTCAGAGGAACAGTATCCTAGGGTTGAAAGTGAAGACATTCGCGCTACGTACCGTGTTGATACGGATGGGATACCTGGATCCCCAATAATAAATAAGATATTAACCGGCACAGATCTTTTAGTTTCAAGTTCTGATAGGGCCACTAATATGGACGAACGGGGAATAGGGCAGGCGGTGACGTCCTTTTCGGCAATGGACGGCCGTGACGGTAGACGACGGACTGAGACGCTACCAAGGGAGCTTCACTCCACTAGAAGTCAGGAGCATTGCTCCACTAGGGGCCTTATGCCCAACCCGCAACCCAATGATGACAGGCCGAATTCTGAGGCATACGCCTTAGACGCGCGGCTGAGGGCTCTGCGGTTCAACAGTGAGCGGCCTTCTGCCCGAGCAAGTGTGTGCTCTGAGCACACAAGTACTTCGATAGCGTCTCTACGACAGGACGACCTCTACGAGGAGTATGAAACCGTCGATAATTACTCTGAATTTGATTTTTACAACTCACGATCACCTGGTGTAGCGTGCAATAGGCACAGTCGTGATGACGAGGGCACGGAAGAGTGTCCGGGTGGTGGAATGCGTGAGGGCGTTCTTGAGGTAGGAGATCACCTGGGGAACGCTCACTCGCGGGTTCAGTCGTCACGCCGGGTGGCGAGTGGCTTGTGGGGGTCGGGGGAACCCCGAGACGCTGCGGCGAAGGCCGGGCTCTGGAATGAAGGGTTCGCCCGTTTGCCTGAGGATGGGAGACGAAACGTCGTCTACCCCAGACAAGCCCATAGGGCCCAATACCCTATTTCAGGACATGTCGTCCAACGTGCTGGGCTGAGGCAGAACGGACGTTCTGCCCGAACCTACGAAGACGGTGCACTAGGTGAATCGTTTTACGAATTAAATGAAATAGTTGGAAGTGAGCCACAGAAAAACTTCATGGCGCTCAACAATAATTTCGGGTATAGTGCTCGTTGTGAGGACGAGCGTAATTTCGATCATCGAGATCATTTTGTGAGGTATGAGTGACCTCGTGTAGGAACGATTCACGTGTCGTGAGCAGTGCAACCGAGGACGCGTTGCATAGGCTTTGCAATTTACTTGAAGGTAGGGAAAGGGTCACCCCAGTACCGGGGGTAGGGGGAAAGTCGGTGCGAGTAACGACACCCTCGTTCAGTGGGTTGCCTCACGAAGACCCGTTGAGATTTATTAGTAAATGCGAGGAGTTCTTGCAGGAGTCAGATCCGACTGTGTGGGTGACGGTTGCGTCACAGTGGTTGCGCGGAGCAGCAGCACAGTGGTTCGGCGCTTACAAGAACGTCAATATTGGATGGCAATATTTTGCAAACCGTTTGAAGGAACGTTTTGATAACGACCTTTTGGTCACGAATTTGGAGAGTAATTTTTTCGGGTCTGACCAACCCAAGAATGGCGACGTCACCGCGTCCATCTTGGAAAAGTGGAGTCTGGCGAGACGACTTTATCCAGAGATGAGCGAGGCACGTCTAGTAAGACTAATTTTGAACCGGATTAAGCCGGAAATTAGGGTGCATTTGCAGTTGAACACCTTTTCAAATGTTGAAGAGTTGACCCAAAAGGCAGTGGCCCTGGAAGACCTCCTCAGGCACACTGGCCTGGCAGGCAACAATAAAGGGAAATTGAACTTGACTTATACCGCGTCGGGTATTGATTTGCACGAAAATTCCGGAAATACTGGTTTCCGGAGTAGTGGTAATATTGATTCGAAGAATTTTGGAGATACTAGACCAGCACCAACGGGTGGCTCGTCTAGGTATGAAAATAATCCGAGTTCGGTACGACCAGTAAATAATAATGTTCAGTTTGCGAAGGTCGACGGTCGAAACGATTCTAAGAACGAAGTTAAGAATCGCGAAAAGTTGAATTCTGAGAAAGCGGCTGTGAAATGTTTTTCCTGTGGGGGGGGCTCACTTTAGGAGGGACTGTCCGAGGGGGACCGGTCCTCCAGTTGAAAAAGGTGAGAAACCAAAGGGTAGTAACAGCGCGACCGTTAATAGAGTAGTTGAGACTTCCAAGTCGGAAAACTCCAACAGGAGCCATCAGGGGGCTCCGAGGGAGTAAGACAGGGTAGGAGTAATGATAGAATCGGGTCGGGTGGGATGAAACCCCTACGCCCGGTACAGTCAGGACCTACGGGTCTGGGTGTAGATAGGCATTGTACAAATAGGTTAGAAGTTAGTGTAGGTAAGGGGCGGCCTCGGTGGAAGAAGAGGAGAGCTCTTGCCGTGGGTCAACCCGAAGAATTAGGTGTCACTAGCTCGGGATATTCCTCTTTGGGTGAGGTATCGCTGAGCAGTGACGTAGATAGGAACAATGAGTTAGGTAGACGGGGTCCACTAAAGGAGAGTGCGATGCCCGATCTTAGGGAAATCGCCACTGGTGGTAGGCGTAAAAAAGTTCACCCGTCGCCGGACGATAAACGAAGTAGTTCGTCGAGTAGTCGAGGTAGGGGTACAGGACGTAC
This sequence comes from Zygogramma bicolorata, assembly GCA_032362365.1. Classification (NCBI taxonomy): domain Eukaryota; kingdom Metazoa; phylum Arthropoda; class Insecta; order Coleoptera; family Chrysomelidae; genus Zygogramma; species Zygogramma bicolorata. Next base: position 70,640 of record JAVJAQ010002280.1, read on the forward strand.
TGCTGAACTCACTGGAGTAGGGGGAAGTACAGCCGCAATGGGTGACTCGAGGTGCTCAGTACTCGGTGCGAGACCAGTCACAGTAGCCAAGCTAACCAGAGATGACTTCAGAACCAAGGAGGAAACGGAGTTGAACCGTTTTGTGCGTTCGCATCCGTTGAGGGAACGTTTCGAACGCAATTGCACTGAGGAAGTCTATCTGTGGAAACCAGACCGGAACGTGGTCAACAACAGCGTCGGGGAGAACAGGTTACGGGATCTGCCCCGGATCGATGTTAGGGTTTTTGGAGGTAGGAAGAAAGCTTTGGTGGACAGTGGAAGTTCGCTGAACCTTTTGCGACGGGAGTTGCTACCAGATACTTGGAGAGTAGATACTGAGGGGGTGACACCGTTGCAACTTGCCTGTTCCGGTATGAGTGCGTCGAGTATTGGCTCAACTGAGGTTGAAGTGTACATCGACGAAGTACCTTATGCCGTTACTGCGCATGTGGTGGATGATCTCGCCGAGGATTTACTGCTCGGGTGTCCCTGGCTGGCTAGCAATGAAGCTATGGTCGACTTTGCAAGGCGAACCATTTACGTCGGGAAAAGGCTGAGGCAGACTATTTTCTGGGCAGAAGAGAAGTATCTGCCGCCAGAAAAGTATCCACTTCCAGCATTGCGAGAAGAGCAATTGCCGGAAGATCTAGATGATGCTAGGGCGTTTCGGTGTCTCATAACGGAGTTTTCAGACATCTTCTACGAATCTCCGAGACAGCCGGTAACGAAAGCTGCCGTGCATAAGATTCGTCTTAAGCACGACACACCTTTTAAGATTAGACCGTATAAGGTGTCGGACGAGAAAAAGGCGCTTATACAGGAGGAGGTGGACAAGATGCTGGCGGCAGGAGTCATAAGTAGGAGCCACTCTCCGTACCAATCACCGGGTGTGATTGTCACGAAGAAAGATAATACTGCGAGGTTCTGCGTGGATTATCGAAGGTTGAATAGTCAGACCATTCCTGAGTCGTCGGTACTTCCGAGTACCCACGAGACGATCAAGGAATTGGGACAAGCGAAGGTTTTTACAAGCCTTGATTTGAAATCTGGATATTGGCAGGTGCCAATGGAGGAAGAGTCGAAGAAGTTTACTGCGTTTGCAACTCCAGACGGGGGTTGTTACGAGTTTAACTCGATGCCGTTTGGTTTGTGTAATGCGCCAGGGTCGTTTCAAATTTTGATGACGGAGGTTTTGGTTGGGTACATCGATAGGTTCGTGAAGGTGTACCTCGATGATATCATTATCTACTCAAGTTCTAGGGAAGAGAATCTTTATCATCTCCGCCTGGTTCTTGAGCGTTTTCGTGCACACGGATTGTGGTGCAGTTTGGCAAAATGTAATTTTGCGCAACGGAGGTTGGAGTACCTAGGACATGTGATCACTGAGTTCCAGAATGAACCTTTAGAGAAGCACGTCCTAGCGATACGAGACTATCCGAGGCCCAAAAACATTTCTCAGTTGAGAGGATTTTTAGGGACTGTTGGATGGTTGAGGAAGTTTATTCCCAAACTGGCGGAGATGGAAGCGCCGCTGAGTGATCGCATGCAGACTAAGACCTGGAAGAACGGGAAGATGGTCTGGAACGTGGAAGCAGAGGAGGCTTTTTGTCGAATCAAAGAGGCATTGTCGAGGCCAATGGTGCTGGCTAGACCGGATTTCACTCTGCCGTTTATCTTACAAACGGATGCCTCAGGGATAGGTATAGCGGCCGTTCTGTATCAGTTGGATAAGGACGGTAACAGAAAGGTAATTTCTCATGCTAGTGCCAAACTGAAAGGGGCTGAGAAAAATTACCACGTCAATGAGACAGAATGTTTAGCGATTGTTTTTGGGGTTCGTCGCTATCGCCATTACCTAGAGGATAGGAAATTCACTCTAAGGACTGATAGTAAGGCTTTGACTTGGCTGGACAAGTTCAAAGACGCTAAGGCCAAGCTTACTCGATGGGCGCTACTCCTGCGAGAGTACACTTTTGATGTGGTTCACGTCGCGGGGAAGGAGAATCAGTTGCCTGATTTCCTGTCACGGAACCCGGAAGGAACGCATCAAGAGGATCTCGACGCTGATGTAGAGCGAATGGGGCTCCCACCGATGAAGGTTGCCTTAGGATCTACACCTGCGGTGTGTGTTGTTGAAACTCCATACGAGGTTGCAGCGAGGCGACAAGTCGGAGATGCTGAAGTTACCAGCATACTAGAACGGTTAAGAGACCTTGATGGAATCTTACCACGTTCAAGGGAAGAAGTTCTTTTAAGTAGAAGATATGTCGTGAAAGAAGGGCTTCTATTTCGTCGTGTGAAGGATCGTGAGGTACTTTTCCTTGTGTCGCCGTTGAGACTGGACATGGTTACCTACTATCACGATCACCCCACCGCTGGTCATCCGGGTCAGGCAGAGACCATAAGAGGCATACAACGGCATTACTGGTGGCCAAGACTGGAGGACTACGTGAGGGCCTTTGTACGAGGATGTGTGGTGTGCCAGACCACCAAGGCGAAGCATTACCAGCCTGCGGCTCCGCAGAGGCCAACGATGGCACTGCACCCGTGGCAGATGGTTTCCTTTGATGTGATGGGCCCATATAAGAAATCTGTAAAGGGTAATCGGTTCGCGATAGTAGCGGTCGATTTGTTTAGCAAGTGGGTGGAGGCAAAGGCTACACCTACTGCTGATGCCGGAAAGTTGATTCGTTTTCTCGATGTCGAGATACTGGCCCGCTGGGGGTGTCCAGAGACGATAATCTCCGACAATGGTGGAATTTTTAGGAGCGATCTCCTAGAGAAGTATCTAGAAGGAAAGAACGTGAGGAGGGTGTACTCGCCGATCTATCATCAGCAGGCGAATCCTGTGGAGAGGCGAGTACAAGAGCTCAAGAAGTTCTTGCGAGCTCGACTTCAGGACAGGGATGAGCGAGAATGGGAGGCTCATCTGTCCGCTGGGTTGTATTGTTTGAGGAACCGTCGTAATGAGGCGACTGGAGAGACTCCAGCCGAACTATTGCTCGGGTATACACCTCCGCGTCCAGGAGATTGGTCACTGCCCGTATACGCTGAACCGACACCAAACCTACCCAGGAGAAGGGCAGAGAGGGTGGAGAAGGCTAGGCGTAAGCAAGCTGTTTACTGTCGTAATTTGTTCCCAAACATGGAAAATCCTTCGCCAAGGACGTATCAGGTTGGGGACCTGGTACTGGTGAAGAATTTTGTGAAGGGGAGTTTTGGCTCCACGTTAACTAGACCTCACCCTATTACTAAGGTGGTAGGCAGGGACAGTTACCTTATTGATCGTAATGGCAGCGAGAAACTGGCCCATTTGGATGACGTTAGGGACTTTGCGAAGAGGGTTCTGCCGGAATCCGTAGGTCTGGAGCCTACCGATCTGGGTCAGACGGAACCTTCAGTTGAAAATCAGTCCAGTACCGACCTTGAAAGGGTAGGCTCGGATACTGTGACAAGGACTAGGTTGGCGAAGCACCTAGCAAATCCAGCTAGTTTCGCACAGGTTAGAGCTGACGAACCTAGAAACAGCTGGGATCCTATCGATTTTGCTTTGAATCCAGAGGATAGTCGTGCCGTTAGAGTCGTGAAACGGTTGGATGTTCACCCGCATCGGCGGAAGGGGCGAAACGAGAACTATGTGGAGCAGGCGAAAGGCCGTAGCACACATAGTTTCGTCCGGGTTGTAGATTCGCCTCAAGAGGAGGGAATCAGTTCTGAAGGGGCAAGTCCACCCACGGACATAGGTGGCCAGGTAGAGGTTGTACAAAGCCAACCGCGGAAGGCGGACCGCTTTGAGATAGGAGGTGGCGTCGAAGGGACCCGACGACGAAGTCGTGTGGTGTGTGTACCCAAGAAGGTGGTACCATCCCAGCCTCCTGAGGAAAGAAGGTTGAGGCGTCGAGCTAGGATTGTGGTAGTTGACCCCAACGAGGGAAGGGAACCACAGACGCGTCACCCTGTGGCACCGAGGGATGAGGGGCTCCTCACACCGGTGGAGGATCATTCCAGGCAAAGGCGCCACGTGTACATAACGGAGTCGGACTCAGAGGATGAAGCTCCAGCCCAGAAGATCGTGGTCCAGGCGATGGTCCACAAGCCCGCTGATGGTTAGAGTTAAGGCTTCAGGGATGCATGACCCATGCAGGGGGGCCTTGTGTTGAAGGTAGCCCTTGGAACGAGTTCTTTTTTAGCAGGGGGATGTCACGGAAAAGCTCAATTTCCGTGATATTTTGCATGAAGTATAGCTTTTAATGCCCTTAATTCTTTCCAGAAGCCACGAAAAGTCACTAGAACACTCCTAGGCTCGGCCTGTTTGAGTCGTTCAGTGACACCTTAGTTTTAGGTTTATTGTGTAAAATAAGCATTGAAATGTGATTTGTAACTATTATACACTCTGTATAATAGTGTAGAAAGTCATAAGAAGTCATTTCGTGACCATTTCAATGTTTATTAACAGGAAACAGGCGTTATAAATTAGTTGGTCATCGAGTACACTAATTTATAGTAATAGCCGAGAAACGAGGTTTCCTGAGGCCTACAGGACGGTTATAATGGACATGAGCGACGTGGTATTCATTATCTGTGAGAAGGTAGCGAAAGAACGCTATTTTCAAGCAGTTAGTAGAGTAATATTCGAGTTTAGAATAGAGATAAATATTCTTTGCATTTATCTCTCGTTTTTAATTAATTAGAGTATAACAGCGGAACTGTTTATTTCTTGGTTTTGTCGGATACCCTCTCAGTGCATTATTTCAAGAGTGAACCGAATACAGCCGTGGAAATTCGCGTGTAGTCTGGCAGTCGTCGATTCCTTGACGCCAGTTTTGTGCAAGAAAACTGTCGTGATTGGTTGAAACGGCTGTTGTAGGCGTTACTCGCGCGTCCGAGCGGCAGGTGTGAGTTCGCGGCGAAAGAGTGTGGTTGAGGGCAAGTAGCCAATGGGAGAGCGCCATTCGCTATTTCGCTGAGTAAGAATGCGGAGAGAATGTCAAGCGTATATATAAATCTTGTATTTTTTCCTGAATTCGCTCTCTTGCAGCTCGTGTTTCGCCAAATTTTCAAAGTGTAAAGACGGGATAAATTCGCGAGTGTAAGTGAAGTGTAGTGTGCATAGTGTTAAGTGGTAGACTAGGGGAGTAATACCTAGTTATCACGCATTTCTTCCAGGGGAAGAAAGAAGACATTTTCCGTGGATTTTGAAGAACTGTTCGCCGGCTAATAACCGGGTACAGTGAAGAAAGAAGATAGCGTTGGGTAACACACGAGACCGTTTTCCTTCGGAGTAGGGCCAGATTACGAGGAAGTCGTCCAGCGGATTCCTTCCTCGAGTGAAGAAAACGTTCGTGCACGTGGTTGAAGAAAGGATCGCTTTGTCTTCAGAGTACGGCCAGCATCGGATACCTGACCACGTGGCGACGTTCTCGGGCAACACTCAAGAAAAATCCACAGTGAAGAGTGGTTGGTAATTTACTCAGTTGTCACAGATTCCACGCTGAAACCTAACGGTGCCAACGTAGTGGAATCGATAGACGTTAATTCTGAGGCCACAAGACATCATTAGGGGGTACTTTGTGTACTTATCGAGCTTAGAGCCCGCCGTGCTCTAAGTACCTTGGCAACAAATCCCTCCAATTCCATCCTGCGGCCGTTTCTTTCGTCCTAGAAACGAGCCATCGATTAGGTTCCGTGTTCCTTTCGTGTGGCAGTGAATTTTGCGGTCTTGGTTAGGGTTAAAACAAGTAGGGCGTTGGCGTACCTCGGTTCGCGCGGGAAAACCGAGGTCAACCGGCATAACCGATTTCTACGACTTGAGGTGTGGTTATCGAGTTATTTCGGTGAAGCAAAATTTTAGTGACGAACTTTAAACATTTTAGCTTTGTGAATTTTGCCACAAAAATTCCGTGAATCCTTTTAATCGGATTCATACCCAATTCGATTCCTCGTTAGGGATGTCTTACTTCACGAGAAGTAAAACAGAGAACCCAGAAATGTCTTCACTCGGAGCACACCCTCCCAGAGGCAAGACGTCGCCTCGACAATTTCTTGAACAGGCATTTGGATTTCGACAGAGTAGTCTGTCGCAACATAAGGGGGAAACCGCGAAGAACGAAACCGTGACGGACGGCTTCCAGGGAACTTCTCTCGCGCGCACTCCAGTGGGGCCTTCTAGCCTGAAGAAGGTGGCCACACGCCTTCTCGGTCGGTTCTCGCCGACTAACCGAACCAAGTCAGAGGAACAGTATCCTAGGGCTGAAAGTGAAGACATTCGCGCTACGTACCGTGTTGATACGGATGGGATACCTGGATCCCCAATAATAAATAAGATATTAACTGGCACAGATCTTTCAGTTTCAAGTTCTGATAGGGCCACTAATATGGACGAACGGGGAATAGGGCAGGCGGTGACGTCCTTCTCGGCAATGGACGGCCGTGACGGTAGACGACGGACTGAGACGCTACCAAGGGAGATTCACTCCACTAGAAGTCAGGAGCATTGCTCCACTAGGGGCCTTATGCCCAACCCGCAACCCAATGATGACAGGCCGAATTCTGAGGCATACGCCTTAGACGCGCGGCTGAGGGCTCTGCGGTTCAACAGTGAGCGGCCTTCTGCCCGAGCAAGTGTGTGCTCTGAGCACACAAGTACTTCGGTAGCGTCTCTACGACAGGACGACCTCTACGAGGAGTATGAAACCGTCGATAATTACTTTGAATTTGATTTTTACAACTCACGATCACCTGGTGTAGCGTGCAGTAGGCACAGTCGTGATGACGAGGGCACGGAAGAGTGTCCGGGTGGTGGAATGCGTGAGGGCGTTCTTGAGGTAGGAGATCACCGGGGGAACGCTCACTCGCGGGTTCAGCCGTCACGCCGGGTGCCTGGAGTACCTGCGAGTGGCTTGTGGGGGTCAGGGGAACCCCGAGACGCTGCGGCGAAGGCCGGGCTCTCGAATGAAGGGTTCGTCCGTTTGCCTGAGGATGGGAGACGAAACGTCGTCTACCCCAGACAAGCCCATAGGGTCCAATACCCTATCTCAGGACAGAGTCAACCTATGAATAATCATGATTGTTTGAAATAATAAGAAGGAACATCTCACCAAAATATATAGATCATTTGATTCTACAAGATATTAATAACACTAAAGAGTTAATAGACTTTTGTAAGAAAATAGATGAGGCTTCAAAAATAAAACATAAGTATGTTCCTCCAAGGTCTTTGAATTGTTCAGAAACAGATCTGGCGTATGTAGAGGCAGTACCTGAAAATAAAAATAATAATTTTAGATCTATGGGTAATGATAAAAAACAGTTAAATTTTTCAAAACCAACAAGTGTTGACACTAGAAACTCTAGAATTCCTTCCACTTCTCAAGCTTCAACGAGTAATAAATCATCTTCTAATAGTTGTTATCATTGTGGAAAAGTGGGACATATAAAAAGAGATTGTAGAGACTCAAATAAAAAGTTTTGTTATAGCTGTGGTAGGGCTGGTTTCACAAAATTGAATTGTCCTTGCATTTCAAAAAACGTATGAGTGGGACGTCTTCCACAAGTCGTCCACATTTGGTGAATCTTAGAGTTTGTAAAGATAAAAATTATGATAAAGGTTACCGTTATGAGAAAAGAACCCATTATTCCTCAGTTAAAGATTTTTCTGGAAATACCGTTTTGAACATAAATAAAAATAATAATTTGGTTGAAAGTCATGGGACTGAAAATCTCTCACCTCTTTATATTTCCAAACTATTTGATAATAGACCATACATCTCTGTTGATCTCTATAATGATCAAATCATTTCGTTACTGGATAGTGGAGCAAATTTAAGCTGTATGGGTAAACATTCTTTAGATTTGTTGAAAAAACATAAAGTAAAAATGGATAGGAGTGAGAAAAGACCTGTCATCACTGCTGATGGTACAGAACAATCTGTGATGGGTACTTGTGAGTTACCTTTGTGCCTAGGAAACATTTGCAAATTAGTAAAGGTATCTGTTATACCTTCTCTTCAATGTGGATTCATTTTAGGAAGTGATTTTTGCAAGTTGTTTAAACTTACCATGAATTTTAAAAATAGTTCTTGGAATATTCACAGTAAACTAGGGATGAATATCAGTATTTTGACAGAAGCTCCTAAAGAAAATGATTTGAATACAGCAATTGGTAAAAATTTTCCTAATGAACAAGTATAGGAGAGAGAAAAGGTGATTGATTTGTTCAAGTCAATTTCTTCTGAAGATCGTTTGGGTTTTACAGACAAAATAACAGCTCATATTGACACGGGAGATCACCCCCCCGTCCAAAAAGAGGCAATATAGAATGTCTTTATATATGTTAGGACACCTCAATAAAGAGTTAGATAGAAAGCTTGCTATGGGCATAGTAGAACCCACATTCAGTCCTTGGAGTTCACCTGTTCTCTTAGTTAAAAAACACTCAGGAGAATTTAGATTCTGTTTTGATGGAAGGGCTCTGAATGAGATTACAAAAAAAGATTCTTACCCACTCCCAGTAGTTGATGATATCCTTAATATGTTAAATGACGCAAAATTCATATCGACACTTGATCTTCGATCTGGTTTTTGGCAAATCCCTTTGGATGATGAAAGTAAAGAAAAAACAGCTTTTTCTATTCCTGGGCGTGGTCTGTTCCACCATAAACGTCTTCCGTTTGGTTTGTCCAATTCTGCCGCTCTCATGCAGAGATTAATGGATAGGATACTAGGTCCAGAGCTACAACCAAAAGTATTTGTTTATTTAGATGACATGGTAATGTGTAGTTCAACTTTTTCTGGACATATAGCCCTATTGAAAGAAGTTCATAGACGTTTAGTAGATGCAAATCTGTCAACTTGCCAAAATGTAAATTTTTCAGAGAATCTTTACAATATTTAGGTTTTGTGGTAGATCACAGAGGACTCAGAACATCCCCTGATAAAGTTAAAGCTATGGTCGATTATCCTAGACCTAAGACTACAACGGAGATAAAGCGTTTTGTAGGAATGTGTTCCTGGTATAGGCGTTTTATTCCACACTTCAGTACTTTGATTAGTCCATTGAAAGAATTATTGGAGGGTAAAAGCAAAAGGCAAACAATTAATTGGAATAATTCAGCAGGAGGAGAAGGTCATAGCATATGCGAGTCGGAGTCTGAGTAGAGCTGAACGAAATTACTCCACTACAGAGCGTGAGTGTCTAGCGCTAATATTTTCACTGGAGAAATTTCGACCTTACATAATAACATAATAATAACAGATCATGAAAGCTTGAAATATCTCTCGAAGATGTCAGGTAGTTCAGGTAAGCTCAGCCGTTGGGCAATGAGGCTATCTTTATTTGATTTTGAAGTTATACATAAGAAAGGTAAACTCCACATAACTCCAGATGCTTTGTCCCGAGCTCCTCTCCCAGAAGAAATTAATATTTTAGGAATTTCACTGAAAAACCTTGATCCCTGGTACCTAAAACTGAAAGATAAGATCATTAAAAGTCCTGAAAAATTCAACCAATGGATGATCAAAGATGGATATATTTTTAAACATACACCCAGTAAAATTGCATTGAAAACTAACATTTCTGATTGGATGTTGTTGGCTCCATTTGTTGAGAGAAAATAAGTTATTTCTGATTTGCATGATTTGCCTACTGCTTGTCATCAAGGTTATTTTGAAACTTTGGAAAGAATAGCTGAAAAAATTTACTGGCCACAAATGAGGAAAGATGTTCTCAAATAATATGTTCGTCAATGTCAAGTATGCTGTAGTCAAAAAGCTTCAAATGCAAGACGTTTTGGTTTAATGGGTGCGGAAAAACGGGTTAGCTTTCCTTTTCAGTTAGTAAGTACAGATGTGATGAGTTCATTTCCCAGAAGTAATAAGGGTAATAAATTTCTCATTGTAGCTTCAGACTATTTTTCAAAGTATGTTGTCATGAAACCTGTAAGAAATGCAACTGCGCAAGCAATCACGAGTTTCTTAGAAGAAGTATTTTCAACTTTTGGTTTTCCTCAAATTTTATTGTTGGATAATGCTTCAGCTCATACAGGAAAAGTTTTCAAGGATTTTGTTGAAAAACATAAGATCCCCAAAATTTGGTATTATTGTAGATACTTTCCACAAAATAATCCAACAGAAAGAAATAATCGTTCAATTGGAACAGAAATAAGGTCTTTCATAAACAATGGGACAGAGAAATTTTGCAAATCCAACATGCAATGAATTCTGCCATTCATGAAGTGACCGTTTTTAGCCCAAATTTCTTAAATTTTGGAAGGATAACTCCTGTCTCAGGAAATTACTTTGGGGAAGTAGTGGACTTTGAGTTCAATAATAATGAGGAATCAAGAAAACTGTATTCTGAGGAATTGGAGAAACTTCCTCCAATTTATGAAAAAGTCCAGGAGAGGCTTTCTGATTCTTATAAGGAGAATGCGTACTACAATCTAAGAAAGCGTGAGCATATCTTTCGGGTAGGTGAAAAAGTCTGGAAGCAAAATTTCACATTATCAGATGCTGCGAATGAATTTTCCAGTAAATTAGCTCCTCGTCATGTTTCATGTAAGATAAGAAAGGTATTGTCGAAAGTGGCTTATGAGTTGAGTAATCTTGATGATACACCTGCTGGGACATGGCATGTATCAAAACTCAAGCCATATTTTGGGTCTGATGGTGATTTGACAGACTAATTTGAAAGCTGTAAAATATTTCATGGAATAAGTTGCCTCTAATGACTTATTGTAACCTTGATTTCTGAACTACGTTTGTTTTGAATCATTTCTGGAGAATTAATATAAATTTTGAAATCATTTTTGTAATGAAAGTATTCCTAGAAATAAATAATTCAAACATTAGCTGAATTTAGTTACCCAAGTAGCACAAATTACTTTTTTGAAACTCTAACAATAGTTATACAGCAATCTTATATAACTTAATACTGTATAAATTAGAGTTGACAACACTGTTTAAGCATCAAAGAAGTATCTATACATCCAAAATAGGCACAAGTTATACAGCCTCGACAAGATTTCTAAGGGTTTTTTTTTAAGGGATTGATGCTTATGTAGTAATATGAAAACCTCTTCGCTTTGTTCTATCAGTTCTTATAAATCACATTACAAAACTTCTTAGCAGCTGCCGTATACCGCCTGTTAGTTAGCATTTATAAAGTTGTTTTATGAATGGGTTAGGAGTTGCAGTTGTGAAGCAACCGTATTAAGGTGTTCGCAATTGACTTCTTGCGCTATTATGGTGTTGTTAGATGTGTTGTGAAGAGAGATTGGATTATCAAACGATCGGGAATGATATTGTTATGGCGTACATATAAAACTCACTGGAAGTTATTTGCTAACTTATTATGTACTTGCTGCCGTCCATGCTGAACCAAATTTACCATGGGAAGAAAATTTTTCTGTTGAAACATGCTCTTCTACTTCGAAATAATTCAACGCGCTTGCAAAATATCTACATTTCCTCAATTGAAAAATAATAATTTCGAAAAATTATTATTATTTTTTTCATAAAATGGGCTTGAAATGATGCACTCACGCTATTACAATGCCTCATGAGTGATGTTTCAACAAAATATCTTTTTTTATTCAGAAAAAGTTATCAAATACACCCCAAACATTTGAAATGGTAACAATGGCCGCTCTATCACGATTATTTTTGGGTTTTCAACATGGTGGCCCGAATGAATTCACAGAAGGTGTCCACAAAAGCTTTTAAACAGCGTTTCGGCTGTATTAAAGTGATTTCGGCTGTATTAAAGTGTTAACTAGACATTTCTTGATTGAGCTCAGTTATAAAACGAGGAGAAAGTATCAAAACAGCAATCTTTGAAAAGGGTACGAATGACTGACCTTTAACGGGCCTTTCTGGCATCTCAAATCGAATTCACTTCGCCACCAGATTTTTACACATATTTTTGGCGCTTGCCTATTCCTATGTAGAAGAAAGCAGTAGTTGAAATTATTAGATCGACTGATTCGCTTATTCGCCGTCTGAGTCGCCATTCGAACGTAAATGAATTCGACAAATAGAAGCTCTCTCCTCTCTCTATCTCTGCGACTCTTTCGTTGCTGTATTAGTGCTATATAAGTAGCTATTTGACAGGAATTGTTTGATGTTAGCAAAGTTGCCTGCCATCAGATAGAACAACAGTTTCAAATTAACTTTCCTTCTAAAATTCCCACTTCGCTTCACTTTCTTCCAGTTCGTATCCATATTTTAGAGTAACACAATGTGCACAATGAATATTAATATGAACAAATTTAGTAGTAAAATTTTAGAGGGGTCATGGAACTCTGACGTTTAGTGTCCTTCAACCACAAGAAAGTTCTATTGAGGCAGAAGGCTCCTGCCTTTATATAGCTTCAAAATATAACTTTTGTTGTATTGATGCTGTATGAATGATATGCCTCATTCACAAGCATATAACCTTAATACGCTTACTATATAAGGTCTGGCTTGGATGGTATTGGGCTTAAAATTGCAAAAAGCTGTGGAATTTTGCTTTTAAAGTAGTTAAAACTCAATATTTTATAGCCTCTATAGAGAATTACCGATATTGTGAAACAGTTGGGTAATGGTTATATGAATGCTTAAACAACACTTATGAAGGTGCATAATTTGTTTCTGTGTGAATTTTGCTTATAAAGTAGTTAAAACTTAATATTTTATAGCCTCTATAGAGAATTACCGATGTTGTGAAACAGTTGCGTGATGGTTATATGAAAGCTTAAACAACACTTATGAAGGTGCATAATTTGTTTCTGTGCAATGCATCCCACTGAACCTTTTATAAAGTAATGAATAAGATATATAAGATGCTTTAATAAAGCATAGTCATAATTAAGCGCTAAGAACGTTTAATCAGCCATTTTATTCCACCAAATATCTTTATTAGCAATTTAGTGTCGAACAAAGCATCAATGTAGTCATTTAGCTTGATAAGTTGCAAGAATATATCGTTTATAAAGCTTTAGGCGAAATAAGAGCTCCCCGTGTATTACTTGGGATAATTTCTCAAAATTAATGTAGGTTTGATTTAGAAAGTAGTCATGGGCTGGTGAATTCTGTTCACATAGAGAACATTTTTTTTTTAGTTCTGGTTATGTCTATCTGAGTGCTACTATGTAGAACGCTACTAGGTAGAACAGGATAGTATTGAATGTTTATTCTGATATTGAAAATCAGTCACAACTGTAATGAAAACTTGTCTTAAAGTTCTTAAAGTTTCAGAAAGTGCAGTCTGATCAACTTCACTTAGTAATTAGGTATACCTGTAAATAGTAGTTGTAGGAGTTTTTGTATATAGAATGTGTAAGGAATTTCTTTGAGACTTTATCAGTCATCAATAGAAATTATTTTACTTCTAGTATTTCATGCCTCATGCATGAAACTCACGTTTTTTTGAGGTAGAAGCTAGCTATCTCTGACATCGCGTCTAAAGCAACTTGAACTTGGTATGTTCCTAGCTAGTGGGAAATTTCGTAACCAACATGACCTCTTTGGTATTTTCGTTTGGAAAACGGTCTCGAAAAAACCACGACAGTAAAACCACTGAAGTTATGTTGTTTCACCTGAGAAAGAAATTTGTGTAATGGAATTTTTAAGGTCTTTTTCACAATTCCTTATAAGAGAACTTGCCTGCTTATGGAGGTTTCTTGGGAATTAATGTGGAACACTATTTTGTCACCTCGATGATTGATGCCAAAACTTTTTTTGTTTTTGAGGCAGGAGTTGGCTGTCTCGGGCATTGGGCCCAAAGCAACTAGAACTTGGATATGTTCCCAACTAGTGAGATTTCAATTGAGTATGATTGCTCTGAACATCATCTTGGATTCTCATGGCAGTAACAACGCTGTTTAGACGATCATTTTTCTAGAGGAGTTTAAGTTTGATATTTGCCTAATAAATTGGGTAGGCTGTTAAGAAAACTTTTGTTAGAATTTGAAGTAGAAATTTACTAATGCACTTCCCTCAGAAAAATGTGTTGTACTATTGTATATGTAGGTATTCCAATAGTAATGTCCACTGTACATTATGTTCGATATTATTGATGTTTTTGGATTTGTTCGTAGAGAAGTATACTTTGATACGGAGCTTCGCTGCTGAACTTCAGTAGACGACTGGCCTGTCATTGTAAACTATATTGTACTTATTTGTAGGTTTGTACTTATCAGAATGTTTGGGTATTCTTCATGAAAACTTTTTTGATGTGGAGCTTCGCTGCTGAATTTCAGTGGACGACTGGCCCATTGAACAATTTGACTGAAGATTATCTGAATTTTCTTGATGAGTATATATGTATATAAGTATTGATAGTCGTTGTATATATTGAGAGATATTTTTTGTGGCAGTTTTCTGGTTTAATGGACCTTCCATTCTCCTGTGCAGAAGGTTTCTTTGGGATTTGCCAGGACGACAAACTTGGGATGGTTTGTTACCATGCATTTCAAGCCTCACATTTTTGTAAAATGTTTTGTAGGGTGGGCTAGGACGACAAACTGGAGGTGGTTCGTTAGCAGCATTTCAAGCCTCACATTCTCCTACGTAGAGTGTTTCAAGAGTAGTTGCTAGGATGCCAAAAATGGGCGATTTGGTATTATGCATTTCAATGCCCCCACTATCTTTTTTGTTTGTAGGGAGCCATGTCATTCCTTTTGGGGATGTTTGTGGAGTACTCCTGGAAGGAAGTCTAAGGATGGGTCGTCTTCAGCGACTTCGAGCCTCACTTAGAGTGAAATTCGAGATCATACTGAACCTTCCTAATTTGAGTGGTATTTGTGTTGAATACATTTCAGTTGGTGGTGGACTGTTATGTAGTAATATGTAGTGAAGCCCGAAGTTTCTCTAGATCCTTCGAGATCGAATGTGTAAATACTTTTCTTGTATATATTTGTATATTCTTGTGGATAATTGTAAATATATTTTTGGCTTTGAAGAACTACTATAGTAATGAATCACAATTTCAATCGAAAAATTTGTTCCAAATTTTTATTTCTCAAGAAGGGGGGTAGTGTAACGGTCACATTTGTGTAATCGTTATTTTCTTCAAATGTGCAGAGGAATGAATATAAACACTGATAACTAATGCACTTCCTGAAGACATACCATCAGATGAAATACATAACCCCGTTTATTTCCACAGCTCACGAAGATCTCTACTTCCAATTAGGATGATTAATGATATCAATGATTTCAAGAATATTATTTAGCAGATTTGGTTTTGTAAATGTATAGTATTTTTCACAATAAATGGTATTGACTTATTAACTGCAATAAACTACCCGATTTAATCCCATTGTGTAGAAAATCATCTGGTAAAAGATGCAAATGTGCTACAGGGTCGAACTTAAGAAATTTGAAATTTGCATAATGTACCCAAATAGCACGAGAACGTCCAATGTATGTCCACTGGATGTACGTTATGGACTATATGTTCATCCACTGGACGTCCAGATAAGATACATGAAACATCCAATGAACATTCTATTGACATCCAGGGACCAGGACTTTGGACATCCAATGGGGATCCATAATGAACGTCCACTGAACGTACATTGTATGTTCAATGGATATCAATCGGACTTACATATTAAGAACAATGGATATCCATTGGACGTACATATTGAGTACAATGGATATCCATTGTACTTCACATGTACGTCCGATGGATATCCATTGAATATACAATGTACGTCCAGTGGACGTTCATTATGGACCCCCATTGGATGTCCAAAGTCCTGGTCCCTAGATGTCAATAGTACGTCCAGTGGAAGTTTCATGAATCTCATATGGACGTCCATTGGAAGATCGTACATACATCCAGTGGTCATCCACTGCGGACGTTCTTGTGCTATTTAGGTGAGAGTAGAACTATTCATAATTGAAAATGGCACAATATATTTGAATATATTTATCACTTCTTACTGTATATAAAACAAAAATAAAGTCTGAAGAGAAAAATTTCAACAAAACTCTTGATGTTTCCTAAAAATGGATGGAAGTTTCAGGTCTCATTTTATATGTATAGATTAACAAAAAAACCATTGTAGTGATTCAAATATGAAAGCTAGCTATATATAGTACCATAGACTTTTTTGTAGAGCTGATAGAGACCAACATTTTGGGTGAACATAATGTTCGTCTATACCGAGCCGTTTAGTCAGCGCACACATAGGTGAATCAACACATCCGACTTGATTAACATATACTATATCTCAATGAATGAATGAATGAAACAAAGTTAGAAACAAATCTCTTTTAAATATAAGTTAACCCATTCGAGATAACAATGTTTCTTATATATTTGGTAAGAAACCAAACTTAATAATACTGACTATATTCATAAGTTTAACATTTATATTTTCAGTTCTGAATCAAACAAGAGTTCTTTTCTACACAAACAACTTTTATTATACTAAAAATTAAATAATGAATTCTGGGCAAGAAATTCAACAAAAACTCAATCTTTCCTAAAAATGAATAAATTATTTCATGTCAATACATGTATGGAAAAATTTATTTTCTCTCCTTTGCTCTTCTGAGCCATCTCATGATAGCTTCTTTTCTTCATGATACTTTCTTATTCTCAGTGATGTTAGGTGATTCAGCAGCTTCTGCAAAAAAGTTGAGGGTTTAAGTTCACACTAAAAGCAATCTGAGATGGTGAAAAAATTTATGGATTTCAGGTTGATAATAACTGACAATCATTTGTGGACATTTTAAATACGACATAGTTTCATTTTGTTGCATGTCCATGACTGGTACTATTGATTTCAAAATGGTAACAGGGCTCACTATCTGTCGAAGAGATATTTTTTGAATCAAATTATTCATCAGTAGTATAACAGTCGCATTTGTGTTAGGGTTAGAACTAATTCTACCGTTATCAGAATATAAAGCTGAACTGGTTGAAGGACTATCATACTTTGGTGACTGCAAAGAATCAGTGCAGTTGTTGAATAATGGAACTGTTCCACCACTGATTTTCTTTATTTATTGCAACTCGAACCCTTTTGAAATATGCAATTTCGTATTTCTAGGTTGATCAGACGAACGATTCATATTTTTTCAAGATGTACACTGAAAAGTATGGTATAACCTCACTTTCACTGAAAATAGTCACTTACCTTCAATATAGCTTATCTCTGCTTTATGATACAGATCGGAATACACAAAACTCAACAATCGTACAAAATGAAAGCTCCCAGCGACCACTGCGTCCAATACAGATACAATACACTTTCGACACGAAGTGCTTTTGGAGCTATTCTGCTATTTTCAATAATTGAGGACGAAACGCGAAACGATTGGCGCGTAATTTGAATAAATTCGATTCATATTCAGAATAAATTAATAATTTTTTCTCAAAACCGAAGATATGTAAATTTTACATTCAATGAAATTATTACTGTTTTTGTGAGAAATCAGAAATAATTGTGTAAAATTCTTACAACAGTTCCAAATTTTCAAATAACGTCCACATCTAGACGTCCAATAAATGTACATTTCTGGATATTCAAATTGAAATCCATACGTGTACGTCCAATGGATGTACAGTTTCACATTTCCAAACAGTGTCCACCTCTGGACGTCTATTGGAAAAATATTTTTGGATATTCAAGTTAACGTCCAAAAGTGTACGTCCACTGGATGTACAGTTTTACATTTCCAAACAATGTCCAACTTTGGACGTCCATTGGATAAACATTTTATATATTCAAGTTAATGTCCGAAAGTGGACGTCCAATGGATGTACAGTTTTACATTTCCAAACAATGTCCATCTCTGGACGTCCATTGCATAAACATTTTTGGATATTCAAGTTCACGTCCGAAAGTGTACGTCCAATGGATGTACAGTTTCACATTTCCTGACAATGTCCACGTCTGGACGTCCATCGAATGATTATTTTTGGATATTCAAATTGAATCCATGGACGTTTGGATCTCTAATGGACCTGAAATGAATGTCCATTGAACATCCGGTGCTATGTGGGTAGGAGATATACGAGTAATTTATTTAAATGTTACAATTCTATTCTATATTTAGTTCAGTGTCGCTATCGCTATCCTCATCTAAATTAATTATAATTGATGGCGCAATTGATTTTACAGAAAGGTACGAGTTTTCAACATTTATAACATGACTAACAGAACTTTTCCAACTCCCGGTAGGAATGTCATTCATACAGTTCCTAATTATTTCTACCACACTACCACTTAAAGTCGGAGAAGTATTTTTTCCGCGTACGCTCGATTTAAGTTGGTGCCACATAAGC
Organism: Zygogramma bicolorata; assembly: GCA_032362365.1. NCBI lineage: Eukaryota > Metazoa > Arthropoda > Insecta > Coleoptera > Chrysomelidae > Zygogramma > Zygogramma bicolorata. The sequence goes on from JAVJAQ010002280.1 coordinate 88,962, forward strand.
TCTATGGGATTGAACACGCAGTAGTAGGGAGGTAGTCGTAACACTGTATGTCCCAATTCTTCTGCAATTGTATCACAAACATACGTTTTTTTAAAGAAAATGACTGCAGCACTCGTAAAAGTTCTTTTTTTGTATAATTTTCCTCAAAATATATGTTATTTGCAGCCATGAAGTTTTGAATCTTCAATTTCGTATTCTTTGAGCCAGGAATTTTTTGCAATTGTCGACTATGATAGGTTGCGTTGTCCATTACTATAACGCTGTTTGGCGGAATGTTGGGTAACAGACAATTTTTAAACCAATCTTCAAAAAGCTTTGCTGTCGTATCTTCGTGATGATCAACACAAGAGTCCTTAATTTTTTTGGGAGAAAGCCACATAGCGTTTGGGATCCAACCATTTTCTGATCCTGCGTGTAATATTGTGATTCTCTCCCCTTTATTTGATGGTGCTTTTGTTTTACATCTATCAGAGGAATCAGACCATCCTTTGGAAGGGCTGTCATGCGTGTCAAACCACGTCTCGTCGAGGTAGAGTATTGGCCGATTTTCAGACCGGTATTTTCTTATTGACGTTATATATTCAGAACGCCAGTTTATTAAACGTGTGGATTCCATTATTACTTGTCTCTTGTCAATTTTGCGATATTTAAAGCCCATTGCAGACAGAGCTCGCCAAAGAGTAGTGAGGCCACAGTTGATGTGAGTTTCGTCATTGATGAGCCGCTGTTTCAGACTTTTGATTGTAGGGAAACGCTGCGCATCGTACATAGTGTAGATTTTTCGCCTTTTCAAATCTTTTTCCCAGTCGTCTAGACTTTTTGTTACAACGGAATCTTTACGCTTTTTTCTTGATTCCATGGAATTTTCAACAATTCGTCTAACTGAAGTAGGAGGCACCTTCGTCAAATTACTGGTTAGTTTTGCTGCAGCACCCGCGTTATATCCTTGCTGAAGTAAGGAACTATACACATTTTTTTAAATGATTTTCGCGTCACAAGATAAGTGATTCTTCTTTAACGAACCACGTTGGGGTATAAAATATTTGCTATTAATGTCTGTCATAACAAATAAATGTTATAAAATTATTGCACGCCGTAACACAAGTGAACACTTCCAATGAAATACAAAGACTAAAATGAACAAGAAGTGTAAGCTGTAATCCTCTACAATCCCTCTCTGAGAAACAAAATTACCTGAATACGGTCCTTTTACATTTATGATGTGCATCTCGGATTTTACAACTTAAGGGTCTAATTGGTTTTATTATAATCCTTCAGTCAATACCATTTATTGTGAAAACTACTATAAACATATCATATCATCCTTGATATCATCCAGCCGATCAGTTGACATACATTCTTCTTATTATCATTTCGATATGTCAACCACAGTATAAAATTTTCAGTAGTTCTTCCTGTGCTCATCGTTTATTATTAGAAATCACAAACAAGTTAAATGTGGAAATGATTTGCGTTTCGTAGTTTTATGGAGAGAGATGTGATACTGCTTTACTTCATTGTGTGATTTCGGTGCGGATTACGGTTTTGTGGAACGGAAAAGAATAAAGCGTGTTAAATTGGTAACAGTGAATTTGGAGAGGACGAAAGTCTTCGGGGGACCATTTCTGTCCTGGCAACGTTAAGAAGAACTCGTGTGGTTGAATATTAGGTAATTCTGATTAACCTGTCCAAAAATAATATAGATTCCATTCATTTGAGAGGTAAATATTTGAACATCATTCATTGGGGATTTCTTTAGAATATTAATTTGGGAGGATTCTAACTCGCTTCACGAGAAATTTGAGAAATGAAATTATTTTGTCCGAACACGTTTTACCATTATTCTTTTCCCTTCTTTAAACAGTTCTGCCAGGATTATAAGGGATCATAAGGGATTCTAAGATATTCCAAAAGCTTCAAAAACCATCTCAAGAGCTTATTCCCAGATAGCACAAAAATATTCTTAGGTTAGCCGAGGATTATTCCCCAAAATTATTTAAATATTCCCAGAATAACACGAAAATATGTTAAAGGTTTTAGGAATATTCTCAGATTATAGAAACGGGACACTTCTCAATAGTCGGAGAATATTCTCAGAATAATGATGGGAATATTCTTGTAACTCATCTATAGAATAATCATCCGAAATTGTTCTAGGGATATGCAATGAACATACACATCAATATGATTAGGTTATTTTTGTATTATCCTCAATATATTCTGAGAATAATTTATGATTATACCATCTGACAAAGTACTTCTAAAATAAATCTCATTCCTTCAGATTACTGCAAAAACAAGATAACTCCATTTTTGGCATTTTCGAGTTGAGTGCAGTTTCGACTTCAACGTAGTTCAAATAATATACTGCATAAACTGCATATTTCCATCACAATTGTCTTGTTTATGCAGTATAGTATTTGAACTACGTTGAAGTTGAAACTGCACTCAACTCGAAAATGCTAAAAATGCTAAAAATGAAAAATGAAAAAATGAATGAAAAAAATCTTGTTTTTGCAGTATCCTGACATTCGTTCATCACTATTTAGAATATTCTACGAATATACATTACAAGATATTGGTGGTTGATCCAGCTATGAGTAAAACAAGAAGATTTATTGTAGTCTATATTATAATTATACAATTTCTTGGAAGTACTACATATTTTTCATCTTTTGTCGAATCCTCTCTGGAGATTCAGTTAGCCACAATGCAATTTGGTTTTCAATTTCCTTTACAGATGCAGCGGTAGATGATAATTTCACAGCCTCTGAATGAAGCCTATGAATAGTTTATGATTCACACTATTTGTATAAGGACAAAATTTATTAATGAATTCATGTGTTTTTTCTCGAGATTATAGATAAACGCAAAAATAATCGTGTTTGTAATGATTACTGAATCTTTTTGATGTACCTACATGAAAAAAATTATGAGGAAAAAAACAGAATACCCATGACAAATTGGGCATTTACAATACCCCAAGAATGAATGTTTGGATTTTCATTTCCATATTTATCAAAATAAATGCTCATTATAAGTAATGCTGAGGTAGCCGCCTGTCAATGAAGGGTATCTCACATTCAACGAAAAATTAATGATTGTTTGCTTTGGCTCCTCAACTCTATCAAACCTTATTAAAATCTTGTGGGGAATTTGAAACAAAAATCAAAGTTAATGAAATTTCAATATTAAACTTGAATGACAAGTTCAGTATTAGATTTGTTTTACTTCTGCGTGAGGTGGTATATGTTCATTTTGTATGTCTTATATTGTCTGAACAACTCAAGGCAATAGCTACTAATAGAAACCATATACTATGACCATTAATATGGGTAATTATAGTATATTATGCAACGATCATGTAATGATGGTTTTTAATAAACGAGCATCAACCGGGATACGAAACGAGATGAAGGTGAGTTTTGCAAGGTTTATGCAAGTATTTTTCTACACCCGATAATGAAGAAATATAATTTGTTATATTTGTATTGAACACAATAACAGTAATTACTCGTATTTCTTTAAAAATTCTTCAAAATTAAAATGGATTGCATGACATCTGGTATTAACATGGAAATAGGAAAACTATAAATATCCCATTTATATTTAACAAAATAATTATAATTGATTTGATTTTAAAAATTAATAAGATTATTTATTGTGCAATTTGAAAACTTTATTCTAGGTTCCACTTATCTGGGAGTGGAAGGAATGTTTGCATTCATTTAATTATTACTAGTCTCAATATGGTTCAATATTCTATTGGAAATGCTGATTTTATTCTCAATTCTGATTCCAATTGATTAAAAATCTGTTTCATAATGGATCTCATTATGAAACAGATGATGGGCATATAAGTGATTTATTATAGTACGGGTGTACAAAAAAGTGTATATATTCTTAAGGGAAATACAAAAATAGTGTATACAGGTCATAACAATTTTCAATTACCTATTATCACGGAACACAACTTCGTGTTGATGAAAGCCTCTTTGCCCTGTGGCCATGCAGAGTGAAAGAAATAGCTACTTCATCTACCATTACTTTGGACAAAAACCTTCGTAGGCATTCCTTGTGAGAATTACCCCCTAGACGTGCTAACTTCTTGTCTACAAATTGATCAATTTTGCAAATACATAAATTTGCGTATCAACTTCATTCTTACCAAGTTTTTCAATGTCTCTTAATCCTGAAGTTTCACAGAGACTTGATGGAATTCTTCCAGCGATTTCACCGGTAAATCCGTATAGAGTTCGTCACAAAATTGATTTACATCCTGTTTTGCATGTTTGAATCCTTGCATTTCTTTCATAAGGAGATCAAGTTTTCTATCCACTTCCTCAATGAGCTTTTTATTGTATATAAGATTCCTTATAACCATTTTTTGAAAAACTGATTTTCCTGAAATTAAACAGCCCCCAAATATATTTTACAAATCAAGTTTGGTATATTTGTTAATCTTTGTTTTTTTTCTTTATTTCAATGGTTGGAATAAATAATTTCATAAATTAATGAGTGCTGACCATTTATATCTTTCTCCGGAAGCTGAGAAAATGTACAAGTTTTTTCTTCGGAAGCAGCTGAAATAAAAAAAAACTTGTATATTATAGTGTTCGAAAGACATTACTTTGTTGTGAATGAATCCTTTTTTTGCAGTTTTCTAGATTTTTCACCTACCACAATCTGAAAAAATTAAGGATCAATATTGGAATCTATACAAATGTAGAAGAATCATCTACCCCAAAAAGTTGCTGCGTTAATAAAAAAAAGGTTCCTTTTGGATAGAACACGTCCATATAGTCAGTAACTTAACGTATAACTCAAATTTGCGTATCAAAAATACACAAGAACTAATATATTGTATACTTATCATTAACGTTTCAGAAACTAAATACGCTTCCGTTCTGAAAACATATCATCAAATTCCTTCTCGAAATCAAATATTCTCGTTCCTAAAAATTGTTTAGATTCCGATATTAATTCTAATTTTTCTCAGATTGTGTTACGCTAAAAACCCAGAAAACTATAAAGAAAAAATATCAATAAAACAGAACTCGTCTCTTAACGAAGGTTTTGTGTAGGTACATGAAGACTGAAAACTCATCTTCAGCAACATTAACAATAGTCTGCAGAAAAAAACTTCTATAATGAAACAATCACAACAATAAGTTCACATCAAGAATAAATCCAACGCTATTGCATGCAACATAATTATGAGTTAAAAAAGCATTCGCTGAAAAGTGATTGAATCTCAAGGTGGATTTATGCAAAATCACTAAATTAAAATGAATTTTAAATTAATATATGTGTTCACGCAGCATCAATTAATGAATAAAAATTTTTCCATATTTTTTTTCCTTCATTCTATTCAAAAAAAATTTAACAGATATTTTTGGGATGTACCTATATCAAAATTATAATAAAAAAAATTCCTTTCAATGATACTCATCATGAACAACAAAGGGTAAAATAAGAGATGTGTACAAACCTGGATTTCTTATGAACTTGGGAAGGTTTTTCAAAGATGGTTCATTATTAAATATGTCCTCATCCGAGTCCGAGACATCACCAAATTTTTTTTTCGGATAGGAACTCTTTTGCTTGGCAAACTTGTATTCAGTTTCAGATATTTCTGAAACATAGCATGCCTTTGAAGCACGTGCATGTGCCTTATGAAAGTTTTCATACACTGTTGATGACATTGGGGTGGCTCTATACTTTTTCCAACCCTCCAGCAGTTCTGCATCATCAGGAGGTGGCATTTTTTCTTTGATGGCCTTTTCAAGGGCTGATCGATGAAAAGGTGGGTTAATACATTCCTGAGCTTCCTCACTATACCAAATGTATGGTACAACTTCTACTTCATCAGTGTCTATAAATCGTACTACTATCCAGGACATTCTGAAAATTGAAAAAATTATATATATATATATATATATATATATATATATATATATATATATATATATATATATTAGATATATATGATATATATATATATATATATATATATATATATATATATATATATGAAGTTCTAATAATCTAATAAGTAATTTGGTTTTCAGGTTGAAATTTCCAAAATTATTTGTTTCGGAATCTTGAAAAGTATATTTTCCCCTCTACATAATAAACAAAACAATTATAAAATGAATGGAGCTATATTAATATATGAAAGTAATTAATAAACAAGCTACTATAAAGAAATTATTTTTCTATTGAACAATAAATAAAAATAATTTTTTTCAACATAAGATTATTTTTTAAAAATCCAATCAATTTGTATGCAACAATGGGAACACCACAAACCCACTGGAATAAGGTAATCTGACAAATTTCATATCAATTTCTGATATTGGCCAATGTGATGTGGGTCCTAAATTCTCAGCATAAAAAATACCTATCAATGATGATTCACAAGGAATTTCAAAAAAATTTCCTTGGTTGAATAAGTCTTTCCAATAATAACATTGGTATTGGTTCTCTTCTCAGTAGCAAAATTTTGTACCTCAGTTATACGACCATTTTTCAATAAACAACAAGAATTATTGAAACTCGAAGTGATGCTGAACTCATCAAACGATAATTTTTCAAACTCAGGGCCAATACAATCGTCTGTTAATATTCCTCCAGAATATCTTCGACACAATCCTATATCTTTGTCCACCAAAGTAGGGCTAGTATTCATATTTATTTTTTGAACTCTCTTTATTATTTGCGCTAATGGGTTATCTGGCTTCCTAATCAATCCCAACAGTTTTTGTAGATAGTTTTCTGAAGAGAAATTACTGAAATTTTCTAGCGATCCGAAGTTCCGAACGTCATCGCATAAATGCAACATATTTTGAAAATTGTGGGTCAAAAAATGAGGACCATAAAGTGACTTTGTATTGTCAACGAAACATTTCAATAATAATTCTGCAAAATTTAAAAATTCAGTGTTATCACAAAAAATATCACCAATATAATGGAAACTGAGAGAATTAGAAAATGTTCATATTTAGCTTTGGATAAACGATTTTTTAAAATAATTGGTCCTGTATAGAGCAAAAATTGCCTATACCTTGGTTTTCTGGCAAACTCTGATGGCATGAAATTAGATAGTGACTCCAAATTCTCAGAAACAATTTGCATATTTCGAACTGACCATTTATGGGGAGGAGAACCAAAACACCAAATACCACACAATAACTTTTTGACAACTCCTAATAAAACTAAATGCATATAATCAAGTGGTATATCTTTTATCAAATCAATATTGGGAATTTCACACATATTCATCACATTTTTTTATGAAACTATCATGTGTTCGTTTCTTGAAGGTTGATTCGGGAAAACACTTTCTATCTTTGATAAATTCCCCTTTTTGTGTACATTTTGTGCAAGAACTGTAGCCTGAATGTCCTTTTAGGAACAAAACACTAGCCTTGGCAACAGCATCAAACAAAAACATAGATATTCTGAATGGATACCTATTTCCAAATAAAATTATACCATTATCAGTCAAATCTGTTGCCTCTGTTACAAATTCTCTCAAAAAATCGTTAAAATCAGACGGTTTTTCATAACCATGATAAACACCAACAAGGGAAACTGGATCTGAACATACAATACTTTTATTTATAACTAATATTGGATATAATTGACTTGAGGTACTTTTTGCCAATGGTAAACCATCAATATTGATTCCTACTTCAACTATATCTGAAGGCTGAACTTTAAATAGTTGATACTGTTTCTCAATTGAATTTCTCAAACCAATATGGCAATAGTACTCAGGTTTAACATATGGCTTCTCAGTAACTCGTGTTCTCAAAAAACTTCTAGGATCCTTCGGAAGATATTCAAACTGAGAATCACATTCACGAAGAATTTCTAATAACTCACCCAAAGCACAATGTTTAATTTTATTTTCAACAGCCCAATATTTCAAACGTTCAATGGAACTTGAATTACCCAGAGTACAAAGTATGATTATCATTATGTAATAAGTTGGAGATATCATCAGCTTCTACATCACATTCAGCAGAAAAATAATCAAGCTCTAATTCACACACAGGGTTACTGACCAAATTAATTTGTGCTAAATCAACAGTCTTAAGCACATTATCAACCTCTTCTTCAATATTTCTGTACCAAGATGACGTTTTGAATTTTTTGTTGTTTTGAGAAGACATATCGAATACAAATATTATACCCAACTTGCAATTTCCGAAAGAGATTATAAATCAGGTAATTTTCAGCAAGGATCTAAGATATAAATGTTCGGGATATCTGAAAACAACATATTTTATTAGCATATATGAACGGTTTATATACCACTCTTACTAGCCATAGGAGTAGAACATAAAACTCAAAATCTCTAAGCAGTAATCACCAGGAAATGTTAGCAGTTACTAGCGATTGTATGTCTCGGGTACACTCAACCTGAAACTGTTTCAATTTTTCAAACAGGCTTTAATCGAACTCAAATAATATACACCGGATTTATGCAGCAGTTTCAAGTAATAAGGCCCAAGTAATAAGCTACAAGACATTCAACTTTTCAACTAATGAATGAGAATTCAACAGCAGGAAATCAACGAGGGCGTATACGCATTCATCACTAGAACTAAGAATGATGATCTAGAAGTTGACCAACTTTCAACTAAGAACTAAGTTTTCAGTCAAAAAACGGTAGTACACAGCTTTTTAGTTATAGTACTTAGTTACTAGTTATAAGTGTTAGGTATTGGGAACGTTGCATAAGCCTTCCATAAGTGAGCCTAAGCCCAAAATTAGTAACCAAGAGTTCGACACAAGCAAATCAAATAACATGTTTATGCAGTCATAACTGATACTATAGTGTAGCCGCTGAAAAGATAGAATGATCACGTGAACGGCACGCACTCTTTGAATGTTTCTCTCCCCAATGTCACAAGTCCGATTCACACCACTCAACAAAAACGTCGCCTCAGCAGTGAATTCAACAGAATTTCTCTGTTCTCCCATAAACTCTTGGGATGCTTTTTTATAAGTGTTCATTATTACACCTTTTTCCTCTACAGTTAAAAGTCTTTGTTTCCATCCATATTATTTAATTAACGTAACACACGTAAATACAAAGCACAAATGAGTACAGTACAGGGTAAACAGTTCTTCATTTATTTCAGTTTAGAGGGCGTGGCTACGCCGCGCAGGCTAAAGGCTTGGTTCCGCTTGTGCAGCGGACGCTTGCAGCCACTGCTTGCAGCCGCTGCTGCGTTTGGCTGCTTAGTAGGAAGTGGTTCACCTTGTGCAGTGGAAACGCAAGACGCAAGCGTTTTCAAAAACTTGGGCAGACTCGGGCTAGTGGTGCATTATTAGCAGGGTGGGGCGAAATCTGATTTTTATTAAAAAATTCAAAAAACACCGTTTTTAATCGTGGTGCATTATTAGCAGGGTGGGGCAAAATCTGATTTTCATTAAAAAATTCAAAAAACATCGTTTTTTTTCAATCACGATTTATTTGATTTTCTTGATTTTTTTAAATTTGAATATAAAATTTGAACATTTTGGTTCTTTGAAATTAATGTTAATTATTTTAATGTATAAGTCTAAAAATTTTAATACAATTTGCAGCTCAATAACTTGTAACAACGAATTTGTCGCGCTTCTTGCAAGAAAATTTTTGTCGCGATTTGTTTTCCTTCTGTCCTATACACTCGCTATACAGTGCCGAGTGAGGCATGAGCACGAACGCGTTTGTTGTGCATTTTGCAAGAATATTCCTGTCGAGGCTTTCTTCCTTCTCAACCTAGAAATTAACGTTGCCCAACCATTTCACGCATTTCGCTAGTTGTATACTCGGATATTAGGAACAGATTAGGCATAGGAAAAGGAGGAAAACTCGTGTTTTTGTTTAAATTGTATAACGCAAATGAATAGACTTGAGAATATACAGTAATAAAATTTAGTTGTTACGTTCAGTTTGTGAATTTGGAATTATGTACTTCTTTTTTGTTGTTTTTGCTAAAAGCAAATACTTCTTTTGATCTTCGAGAAAACTTTTATAATTATGTTGTTATCTAGTTCTGAATAAAAAAAAACAAAAATTGATTTAAATCATGATTTTTATTTCAAAAATCCAGCGATTGAAATCATGATTTTATTCGATATTCTAATCACTTGATTTTAATCAGCCCAACCCTGATTATTAGCTCTTTATTTGTTTGACGAAGAAGATGACGATGCTATTGTCATACAAACATTCGTGAAAAGACACCAATTCAATCAGTGCCATTTCTTCATCACGGGAGAAGTGTTTATCACCAATCATCTTTTTCAACAATAAAATACTCAAAACCACGTGTTCGGGTACAACGACTGCTCGACCGCTGCGTCCAGACTGGTCCCCCTAGCAGTCGATGCAGCCGTCGCATGCGATGCGTTGCGACCGACGCGCTTGCAGAACCAATGCCATAAGGATGTACGGATATCAGTCCCTGCGACCGCTGCAGCAGCGGCTGCAAGCAGTGGCTGCATGCGTCCGCTGCATAAGCGGAACCAAGCCTTAATATAGATGCAGGCATTCACCGCTCACGCGTCCTTGAATTCTATCTTTTGGACGGCCCGACTATAAGAACTAAGACTAGGTATTTAGTAGTGCATAAACTTGTTCATTGATTTGCTTGCTTTGAAATCTTAGTTATTAGTTTTGGGCTAAAGGCTTGGTTGTTATTGTTGCATAAATCCGCTATTAAAGAGCTTATTATTTGAAATCGCTGCATAAACCTGTTGATATACAGATGCCTAATGAAAGATGGAAGCTCGAGCCACTGCAATTCTAAAGTTTCATTTGGTAATATCATATTGGATTCTTAATCATATAATCTCTGTTTCATGTATTTATAATTCGCAGTAATTAAATTATGTGTGCATGTGCCCCAGTTATCAAATTTCGTATTTGAAGCTATTGTCTCTATAGTTCTATAGATCATTAAAGACAAGCCCTGAACAGTTTATGTGAAGTTATCCACACTTTTCTAGCCACGCTTTTATCAAGAAAGTCAGAATGAGGTAGGATTTACGTGCGACGTTGCCACGTTTCTCGAATATTCTGTAATGAGTTTTGTGCAGTTAATATTGTGACACTGCCTGGGGACTGGGGGCGTTAATTGATAGGCAAAGCTCCCTGATATCTGATGTTTATTGAGTTGTTACAGTGTTACGATGTTAAATACAACTGAATATGCATTTCAATAATAATTCGTGGCTTGGATCAAGGCTTCCTCCGGCTCCCCGCACGCGGTGGGCGTCTTGCTGACTTGGCTTGTCTGCGTTGTGAAGTGAACGTGAGGTACTCTACAGGGTGTATATGCGACACTCCCCCTTCTTGAAAAACGTCGCCCCGACGTTTCGACAGGCAAAAGTAGCAACCCTCAGCGTCCGAAGGCTTTGGAAGCGATGAACAGCCCTGTGAACAATAAAAAATACACAGAAATTTGTTTTCAAAAAATTCTCAAAATTATTCATCTACTCAACTTACTTAAATTATTGAACAGTAATTCTCGAGACTCTTGCATGTCTCGGTATCGATTACAATCCGCGAATGCTTATGAATATACAAAATCCTCACTCAAAATCTATCTAGGCCATCATCAGGCGTTATAAGGGATTCAAAAGTTGTAAATGAAATTCCCCCTAAAGTCACTCATTCCTAACTTAACATTATTTCAGGGTGTTTTGTCATTTTTTTTTCTCACTTACAAAATTCTATACAGAGTCGACTCTTAAAAAAACTAAAACTAACCCCATTGGTAAATCCTGAAATTGGACAGTTACTTCCCATTTCAACAATTTATTTTTCAATATTTATTTTTTCCCGTAGTAGATCTACTATTTGCTGAATGTTGTCCTATCAAAATTACTGCGTTTTTATTCTGATTTTTTCCATCTGCAATCTCTTTGACATTCGGCGGTTCCGGTGATGTACTCGATATGTCTATCTCTATAGTTTTATTTTGCTCTTTTTTCATGTGAATATAGCGATAAATGAACCAAACTACGAAACTTGCTAATACAATGATAACAAAAATCCCGCTAATGTCATTTAATACCACATTCCAATCCATTGCTTGGACACGCGGTATGAGACCCATTCCTACTAGGTATGGATTTTTAATGACTACTATTATTATCAGTAAGGTTCCAAAAATGCTAATATAGTTGAACAGATTCAATCCAAGAAACGAACTGATATGATCAGAGGGAAAATTAGCTAATTGTATATTTTCCCATTGGAAATCTCTATTTGAAACTTTTCCTACGAAATCTGGTAGTTGTTTTCTCCAGTTTTCATCTAAGCATTCTGAAAAGTTTTCGAACGTTAAATGAGTGTGTGTAGCCATTGGTTTCAACTTGAAAGATTCAAATTTTGACCAAGTTGCCGGTAAAACATGCCTTATTCTGAATTTTTCAATACTCTGGGCGTCACATGGAAACGTGTCAGATACCAAAGTCAGATTTTCTGCTTGTAATGAACAAGAGCAAGGAACTTCAACTTCTAGAGAACCCAGATCAAGTTTTTTATTGACTATAATTTGTTGAGTCTTATCATTACATCTCAAAACCATGTTTGCTGGTGCGTGAGTAATGATAAACTTTTCCGGTTCTATCTGATTAACAACTGTGTTATTATTTTCAAAACAATAAGGTTGGCATGCTTTCACTAATTCTGAAACCGACGCACCGCTAACTAGTTTTACAAAACAAATTTTATCTTTTACCGAAGTTGAACTCGACCTAGGTAGCAAACAGAGATCGGTACTCGGATTACAAGATTTCAAAGCGTTTCCTGTTATAATTCTTATCTCACTTTCATGCTTCGCAACGAGAACCTCTTCTTCGCTGAAAACACAAGTCTCTCCTTCCCACGCAAAAGGAACGGCCAACATACGATATAATTTCCATTCGTAATCAGTTTTCCTTACTGGAACTCTGATTGTGACAATAATAGAACTTTCGGTTGCTACGCAAGAAGCAATGTTTAGTCTGAGATATCTGGTAATTTCAGACGGTTTTATAACGAGTTCATGCCCATTTTGCTTTAGTGCGTCATTCAACTTTTTCAGATCATGTTTCCACCATGAGGGTTCTACGATTTCCGTTGGAATTTTATTATCTCGACAACGATTGATAATTTCATATTTACTAAAAACTTGTAACATATTCAAATTTTGATGAGAATGTTCTGCCAAAAATGTCCAAATTTGTTGCTCCGTACTATCTTTTTCGTCTAACCTTTCGTTTGTGAACTCACGGAGAATTTCTAAATTTTTTGAAAAATCTCGTAAACAGTTTTCACCGTGTGCTAATACTGAATTTACTTGGCTACTGTAATTCTTAATCGATAAGATTACGTTATTTAAATCAGCATGATTCTTATTCATTGCCAATCCCAATTTTTCAAGAGAAGAGTTTATTCTTTCTTCATTCGAAAACAGTGGATCTACCGAATGTTTTGTTAACACGCCGCAGCACCAATTCAAAGCTTCACCTAAGAATTCTACTGACCTTCTCCTGCGGGAATGTCCATGTTTGTTCAACGTATTTTGTCCTAAACTCCTAGAAAGGACCCAAAGATGTTTCTTGAAGACGGTATTCAAGTGTTCCAGGATTTTTGAAAATTGGCAAGCATCGCTAGTTGCGTTTTCACAAGATTTTTTCGAGAACGTCTCTGCAGTTTGGTATGTTTCTTCTAGAGGCATCTCAACGGCATAAACCAGTGGTACTGAAGATTGGTAAATTATAGTGGAAGGCAGTTCTGACCAGTATGCCCCCGAAACTATACTTATTTCATTAGAGCTGTAGCTCGGTAGTTTGGAGATTATCAGAAAGGTTATCAGACTATCAGCTATCATTTTGAGTATAGCAAAAAAAACGAATGAATAACTAGTTCAATTCGCGGTTAACGACCGAAACACCGTTGTCATCAGTATAAACAAAAATGCAATAATTTTCGTATGCTAATCACTTAGCTAGCATAACATTATTTGAAAACAAATAAATCGATTTGCGTGCACATTAAACATAAAATACATAGACGTCTATTTTACAAGTATATACATTTTTTATTTCGCAAGATGTTGTCAGCAAAAATTTATTATCATTTTTTTTTCAATTTCGCGCATAATACTTTTTCAATCTATCCACGTGGACTGTATCCTGAACGAACTTTTTGCCTCGTTTGACCCTTACCCGATAGTTGACATCATTCAACTTTTCGGTTATCTCATACGGCCCAAACCATCTGTGCAAAAGTTTCTCTGATCTGCCTACTTTCCGGTGAGGCGTGTAAACCATTACTTTTTCTCCCACTGTATAACTTACAGCACGATGCCCAGCATCATATCTTTTTTTCTGCTTTGTTTGTTCTAACTCAATCCGTTTCAACACCTCTTTTCTAGTCGTTCGAATCTTCTCTAATGTCTCTTGAACATCCCTATCACCCTGTATATCACCTACACCTAAAGCCACATCAGCTGGTAATTTCGCTTCTCTTCCGTAAACAAGTAAAAATGGTGACATTTTTGTGGTTTCTTGTGGTGCGGTATTGTAAGCAAATGTTACTAGCAAGGGCGTACCCAGGATTTCAGCTAGGGGGGGGGCAGCTCATACCTGTTTCGAGAAGATGGTCGGTCGGGTATATTGAAACAAAATCATAGAAATTGACTTTTATTAATTAGTTTGATTATGACACAAAACAAAATATTATATATATATATATATATATATATATATATATATATATATATATGAGAGAATGTGAGAATCTTCATGCTAATATATATATATATATATATATATATATATATATATATATATATATATATATATATATATATATATATATATATATATATATATATATATATATATATATATATATATATGTTGTTTTCTCCAAATTATATTCGGCTTCAATCCTAGATGGCTCTGATTTTCTCGTCGGGAGCGGAAACTACGAGATGCGACGGTTTCGCGGTAGATTTGAATTATATTGCGTCGCTAACCGTATACTATAATATGGTACATATTATGTTGTAGAATATTCAATCATAGATGTAAAAATATTAAATCAAAATATCTGACTGAAAAGATATTTTGTTTCCAACACTTCATTTTGCGCTGAGCGCAGAGTCGGTTACACGTTTTTAATTCCCACTTGCCAGGAAAATTGACGTTTATTTTATCTTCTAGGGGGGGGCAGCTGCCCCCCCTGCCCCTACCTGGGTACGCCCTTGGTTACTAGCGGAACAAATGTGTCCCAATCCCTTTGATTGGTACTCACATACATAGACAACATAGTTGCCAGGGTTCCGTTATAATGCTCTACTAGACCGTTCGTTTTAGGATGATACGCCGTTGTAGTAGTGGGGTGACTACCTAACCCTATCAATAACTCAGATACTAAATTTGAGGTGAAATGTGTGGGACAGCCATGTATGCAAATTAAGTTTTCAATCAAGAAGTCTGCAACACATTTTGCTGTACCGGCCGGCAAAGCCTTGGCTATTGCCCATTTTGTGGCGTAACACATAGCTGTGATTATAACTGTATTATTTAACAATGATTTTGGGAAGGGGCCTAGAATGTCGATACCTATTCTTTCGAAAGCTTCTCCTACCTTTATAGGTTGAAGCAGTCCCGGTTGGGCTTTCGGAACTATTTTCCTATGTTGGCAATTTTTACAAGTTTTAACATACTTCTCTATTTCCGAATACATATTCGGCCAAAAATAACGCGTTTTAATTTTTCCGAACGTTTTTGCGAACCCTAAATGACCCCCTGAAAGTGGATCATCATGACAGCAGAGAAAAATTTCATTTTTTAAACTTTCCGGGATTACTAATAACTTTGAAGAACCTAACGGATCGAAATGTTTTTTATATAAAATGGCATCGTGCAGGATGTAACTACGCGATTGTTTTAGAGTTTTCGAGTCAGCGTTTGTCGAGGATTCCAGTGCCGAAATAATGTTGTTCAACTTTGTGTCGGCTCGCTGCAATTTCGCGAGGTCGTGGTGAATTATTGCCAACACTGGTATTTCAGTGGCGTCCTCGTCATTTTGGTTCGGTTCCGACACTGGATAGCGCGATAGGCCATCGGCGTCGAGGTGTTTTTTCCCACTTTTGTGAAAAATTTCATACTGATAATCTTGCAATCGGATTGCCCACCTCGCTAGCCGACCTGAAACGTCTTGATTTTTGTGTAACCAACATAACGCATGGTGGTCGACTATAATTTTAAAATTTCTGCCCCATAAATAATGCCTGAACGTAGTTACGCCATAAACAACAGCTAGGCATTCCTTTTCTGTTGTGTTCCATTTCAACTCGGGTTCTGAAAGGCGTCGGGACGCGTACGCTAATGGGTGCGCCCCGCTTTCGTCGGTTTGAAGAACTATTGCACCAATGCCGTACCCTGAGGCATCCGTATGCAGCTCAACAGGTAAATTCGGATTGAAATGAGCCAGAACTGGTGCTTGCACCAAACAACTTTTCAAGGCGTCAAACGCCTTTTGTTGTTCACTCTTCCATTCGAACATTACCCGTTTTCTAGTGAGCAAAGTAAGAGGTCGTGCTATTTCAGCAAATGACTTCACAAATTTTCTGTAAAAATTTGCCAGACCTAGAAACGACTGTACGTCCTTGACAGACTTCGGCCGCGGAAATTCCGAAACTGCACGGATCTTAGCCGGATCTGGGGATAAGCCAAATTTGCTTACTACATGACCTAAAATTTTCACTTCCTGACTAGCAAAATTACATTTACTTGGCTTTAATTTCATATTGGACAATCTAAAACGTTCAAAAACTTTACGTAAATTTATTAAATGATCTTCGAAATTATTTCCTTTGACGATGACATCGTCCATATACACCAAACAACTATTCCATTTCAGACCTGCCAGAATTTGGTCCATACATCTAGAAAAACACGCGGGACTACTGGCTAACCCGAACGGCAAAACATTAAATTCGAATAAACCTTCGGGGACGATAAACGCTGTTTTTGGTTTATCCTCTTCTGCTAAACTGATTTGCCAAAACCCTGAAAAACAGTCTAGCGTCGAAAATACTCTCGCGCCTTCTAGCGAGGAAAGCAAGTCATCTATTACTGGTAGCGGATACCTATCATTCACAATAATTTTATTCAATTTTCGATAATCCACGCAAAATCTCCAATCGTTAGATTTTTTCCGGACTAAAACCACGGGTGACGCCCATGGGCTGTTCGACTTCCGTATAACGTTAGCCGCTAACATTTCTTGGATTTGATTGTTGATAATCTCGCGCTCTTTAAATGAAACTCTATACGGTGTTTGATGTATCGGAGAATGATTACCGGTGTCAATATTTTGTACACAAACGTTTGTCCTTCCGAGTTCTAAATTGCTTGTGGCGAAAATGTCTGAAAATTCGCTTAGTAGGTTGTTCAATTTTTTCCTTTCCTCATCAGATAAATGTGCACTTTGATTAATACCTGGGATAACGACATCAGTATGTAGATTCGTTGAAACATCATGAATTAGAACATCTGTATCCCTTGTACCTCTTGTACTTTGTTCGTGGTTTTGAATAAAACCAGGGAATACATTTTCATTCGTCCCGGACGAATGACTAAAACTTTTTACTTTGCCTACATAAGTCCCCCTATAAATAGTTATCTTTATAAGTGAACGATTTGTAACGTAAATTATAAAATTATTCAGGTCAGTCTTAGACACTTGGCAGTTTCTGTTATCAAAAAATTTCAAACATGGCTCAAAATTAAGATTATTTTCACTGCTATTCATTTCAACTTGGATTTTGGTAGTACTTTGGGGTAATAAATCAACTTCCTTTATACACGTTACTTCACCTTTTGGTTGGGAACAAACATCAAAATCGCTTTTTCCAAATTTTATTTTACTGACAATTCCTCCTACTGTTAGGCTAATCGTTTTCGTCAAAAAGTAGATTTCTACTTGGAATTTATCGTTGAAGTCGTTGCCTAAAATGGCTCTTTTTTCAAAATTTGAAATGACTATAAAATTATGGTTAAACAGAATTCCGTTAATTTCGAAGTTGGCGTTTATTTCACCCAAAACTACTAAATAATTATTACTTGCTGACTTTATTCGAATATTTGGCGCCTTTTTCAGCAAATTTTTCGAATCCTTTATAAAGAAATCGTCTATCAGCGATACACTGGACCCTGTATCAAAAATAAATTTGACAAAATGCGAAAAAATTACACCATTGATTTCAATTAAATTCAAAAAACTTTTTTTTGCGTTAAACAAACACTGTGTCGAAAAATCTTCTCGTATCTCGTCGCCCAAACCTATTGACGACGAGGGTATTCGTTTTTTGCAAAGCAATTCCTGGCATAATGCCCTATCTTGTTACATTTGAAGCAAACTACCCTACCGTCGGAAGTACGAGGTTCCTTTTTAATAAAATTGCCAGAATGACGAGAGTTGTGTGGATAATTGTTAAAATTAGGTTTTGACCTACCGGATTGTCCTTCGAGCTGCTGAATCCGCTGCACAAGTTGCTGTATCTGGTAGTCGTCGGCGCTGACGTCGGTCCTTGCAGGCGTCGAGGTCCTGGCGGCGGCTTGGCTGGTTGACGCTTCCCCTGTCATGTACTCCGTGGCCTCGATCCGTTGTAGGTTTCTCCTGAAGTGGTCCAGGGTGGAATTATCCATAAGGTTCACCTTGCTGATCAGACACGGCTTCAACCCTCTGATGATGAATCCCACTTTCTCTTCTTCCTCCATATCCTGGTTGACTTCGTGGCATAACCTCAGCATCTCATGGTAGTACTGCCAAACATCTTCTTTCTTCTCCTGCTTTCTCGTCAATAGCTTCATATAGCCTTGTTCTCGCACTCTTTCTCTCCTGAAGTTCGCTTGGAGGTTTTGCACGGCTTCGTCAAAGTTTTCACATGCGTCTTCGATCGTATCGAAAAAATCGAGCGCTGCACCGCTGAGATAGCATGGTAACTGTATTAATTTCGTTTCATCGGTCCATCGATTTGCTCTAGCGGCACGATTGAATGATTTCAGAAAATCTTCCACCCTTTCGTCGGTTGTCCCCGAAAACGTTTTTGGACTTACCGAAGGGCAGATTTCTCTCGGTGCCGGTGCTTGATTGGCTTCCATTACTCCAATTTCTGCTTCTCTCTGTTCCTCGGTTTCCTCTGCGACTTCGTTTATTTGTTCTTGTTCTTGCTCTTCCACTTGTGTTCTGGCTCGACTTCTTGTGAACATTAAACACGGTTCACACTTGATTCTAGTTTCAAATTTGCACTTTTTGCCAAAAATAACTGATAATTTACGTTTTTACGCGAGATGCTCGGCGCTTCTCCACCAATTTGTGACACTGCCTGGGGACTGGGGGCGTTAATTGATAGGCAAAGGTCCCTGATATCTGATGTTTATTGAGTTGTTACAGTGTCACGATGTTAAATACAACTGAATATGCATTTCAATAATAATTCGTGGCTTGGATCAAGGCTTCCTCCGGCTCCCCGCACGCGGTGGGCGTCTTGCTGACTTGGCTTGTCTGCGTTGTGAAGTGAACGTGAGGTACTCTACAGGGTGAATATGCGACAATATGATAATAAATGATTGTTGATGTAATTATTTCGGAATTTGATTTATTTCAAAAGATATTGATATGTCCAACGCACCAAATATTGCAATTATAATATTATATCGCCAATACATGGCTTAACGTATCCAATTGACCATCCTTAAAATACGCAACAGAAGTGATAAGGAAGTGTCATTCACAGATTTTTGCTAATATTTCGCCAAAAACTGGATTTTCTACCTTCTGGTATCTCGTTTGATTTTCATCCTTCGTTGATGGATTTCTCAGTCAATAGTGGATGTTCGTTGATGAGTTTTTCACTAAAATGAGGCACATGATTCATAGATAGCATATACAAGACCGAATAAATTTGCAGTGCCGTCGAAGAGGGTGAAAAAAAATAAAAACTAACTTTTTTTTACTTTTTTGCTCATATCTCAGTCAATAGTTGATGTTCGTTGATGAATTTTTCACTAAAATGGAGCACATGATTCATAGATAGCATGTAGGAGACCGAGTGAGTTTGCAGTGCCGTTGGAGAGAGTGAAAAAAAATAGAAACTAATTTTTTTTTACTTTTTTGCTTATATCTCAGTCAATAGTGGATGTTCTTTGATGAATTTTTCACTAAAATGAAGCACATGATTCATAGATAGCATGTACAAGACCGAATGAATTTGCACTGCCGTCGGAGAAGGTGAAAAATAATGAAAACTAACTTTTTTTTACTTTTTTGCTCATTTCTCAGTCAATATCGGATGTTCGTTGATTAATTTTTCATTGAAATGAAGCACATGATTCATAGATAGCATGTACAAGACCGAATGAATTTGCACTGCCGTCGGAGAGGGTGAAAAATAATAAAAACTAACTTTTTTTTACTTTTTTGCTCATTTCTCAGTCAATATCGGATGTTCGTTGATTAATTTTTCACTGAAATGAAGCACATGATTCATAGATAGCATGTTCAAGACCGAATGAATTTGCAGTGCCGTTGGAGAGGGTGAAAAATAATAAAAACTAACTTTTTTTTACTTTTTTGCTCATTTCTCAGTCAATATCGGATGTTCGTTGATGAATTTTTCACTGAAATGAAGCACATGATTCATAGATAGCATGTTCAAGACCGAATGAATTTGCACTGCCGTCGGAGAGGGTGAAAAAAAATAAAAACTATTTTTTTTTTACTTTTTTGCTTATATCTCAGTCAATAGTGGATGTTCGTTGATGAATTTTTCACTGAAATGAAGCAGATGATTCATAGGTAGCATGTTCAAGACCGAATGAATTTGCAGTGCCGTCGGGGAGAATGGAAAAAATAAACATACATATTTATTTGGAAAGGTTTCAATGCCCCCTACTCTGCCGTCAACTTTCCATGGAATGAATCTCTACATTGAAAGTTGACGTTGCCCAGCAAGAACCACGTGGAGGTGTAGGGGTATCTCTTGCCAGGGATGGAAAAAGCAGGATGTGGAAAAGGAAAAGTATATTTGGAAAAAATGAGTTGTCATTTCTCTCAGGAAACACCTTGTAGCTTCGATCTCGATTCGAAAATTTCGATAATCACATTAAAATCAGTAACAGCTGGTTTATGTCAACTTTTTCATTTTCTGAGAGATACGATGTGGAAAAAATTGAGGTGTTGGTTCAAAGGATGAAAATGAAATTTGCAGAGGCCCATAGTTCCATGACTAAAAAAAATTATTCATGTTGAAGAATCACCGATAACAAAAACATGACACTAGAATTATGTTAGAGTATATGTAATTCAAGATTTTGGTTAATGCAAATTTTGTTGTGAAGCATATAATAACAATTTCGATAGATGATATAAAATAATTATTGAATTTTTGAGACATCTCTGCCAAATCTTCAGCACAATTCCTGTGTCAGGTAAAAAATCAACAAATAACAGATCCGGTAGCAAATTTATTGTTTCAGCTATAGGAATAAATAACCTACAGCACTACCAAAAACTTAAAAATATAAATAAGAAAAACTCAACAAACATAGAATCTAATAGAGAATGAACATTCAAAAATGAATATAACTTAATATTCTTAAAATCTCAAATAAAATCAACATTCTTCGAAATGAACATATCTTAATATAGGTTCAAACTCGATAACAGATAAAATAAACATTCAAAAATGAATATAAGTTGATATTCTTAAAAATCTGGAATAAAATCAACATTCTTCGAAATGAACATATCTTAATATGTTTAAACTCGATAATAAATAAAATAAACATTCTTCAAAAATGAAGGCAACTCAATATGCTGAACATAAAGGACAAATGCCAAGTTTGTATCGAAGACTGTCTTTCCTTGAATCATATTCAGAACTATCAATACATTTCGCGTGACTTATCCTCAGACAACTGCTGCATGTTAGTATAGAAGATAATTGTGACACTTCATTTCCACAAAACAAACATTTGTCACTCATATCATTGGAAGACCTAATTATAATTTCCTTCAAACTTTTTCTATAATGTGCTATATTAACATTATTATTTAAATTTTCCCCATTCACTAACTTATTGAAAAAATAAATGATAAAAACCCCACAGTTATATGAATCTACTTGTTTATCATGTTCTTTAATTTCGATTGACCACTTTTCAGTATCCAAATATGTTCCATTGACTTTATTATAATATTTTAAATATTTCAAAAAAGAATTCAAATATTTGAAAATTTCAAATTTAGTACTTCCGTAAGGGTTCAAGAAAATGAATTTTTTATTTTCAATATCTTCAAGCGCTAAACAAAAATGATGAGAACTTGAATTATCTGAGTGATCTGAATAATTTTGGATAATTGAAAATACTATGAGATTTTTTTCAATTTTGAATTCGGTAATTGAATGATCCATTGGCAAACAAGAATATTCGGGTAGCCAGCATGCAGGTTACAATTTGAAATTTTTGTTCAGGATCGTTAAATATGTTCAGGCAAATGTCTACAATAAAATTTGTCAGCCAAGCTTTCCCAGATAATATTTCAAAATCTTCATTTGTAATTTCTTTCACTTCACAATTGAAACTAGGAAAAAACGAAATATAGTAATTCCTTCCAATGCTTTTATAATATTCTGAAGCAGAAACTAGCCCATTTGGTAATATATTCAATTCATTTACAGGTTTCCATTTAATAAATCTAGGTGTGACTACTGCCCCTAAGAGAACTGGGAGCATGATAAAATAAAAAAATCTGTTCAATTTAGGAAACATATTACTCCAAAAACGTTCACTTCTATATATTCGTTCTACTTTAATACCCTCAAATGTCCAAATTACCAAATCACACCAACACCTGTCAGTTATCTCAAGAAGTCCTTGAATCTGATATTGATATTGATGATTTTTCAAAAGAAGTCCAGAACTTTTATCGCAAAATGTGATTTTACGAAGAAAGCATGCCTCATTGGGATTCAAATGTCTACATGAATAAGGACACTTAACCTCAACCAAGCCATCATTACCTATTAGCCCATCTGGAGATCCAGCAATGAATTGGTATTCCTTATGAATCAATAAACCAGAAAAATCACATTTATTGCTAGTTATTGCCTCATATTCACTAATAGCTTTCTTCTCAAATTGAATGCCATGTCTGATTGCTGAAATAGATTCAATATTCATTGGATTCGAAATGCGCTTAAATATATTTATCAAGCTATCATCACTTTTACTTAGACAAATATTTCCGAAATTTGATGCAGTAACTCGAATGCCCCTTTCCTCAAACCACAATTTAGAGAGTCTCTGATCCCTGGTACTTTTCTCTATTTTCATTAATTCTTGAGAAGATTTTCTATAATTTTTATCAAAATATTCAGAGCATAAGTTTTTATACCCCATATCCATGTTTGATGGCGTATCTACGTGAATTTTGGTGCAAAATTTACAAAAAAAAATCATCATTCAAAGAGGTCTGAGAGTCTTCGATACATACTATATGAACCCAACCGTCACATTTGTCACATTGCACCCAATCAGCCTGGAATTCCAACTGTCCCCTTTTACAATACATGCATAAATCTGTATTGAAATTTCGTGACTGGTGTGATTGAGAATCCTTAAGTGCTTGTTTGAGTGATGTCCCTAAAAAGTTATTTTGAGGCAATTTCTCTTTTTTTTGCCAGAATTCTTGGGAAGCAAGTCCTTTATCAAAGTCTTCAATTTGAGTTCTACAACATTTTGTTCTGGGAATACGAAAATGACATTCTTTAAAAGTAAACAATACATATTTTCCAATTTTTCTGATTATTCTACTACATTTTTGCCTCATAACTCCCTTAGCAAGAGTATTTTTCACAATGCCAAACCATCTTTCAACTGGAGCATTACTAAGCCTTTCCTTATTATTTAAAAGAATACCACTCCAAAGAGGGGTAAACGGAATGTAAGTTCTGAAAAAATGATAAAAAAAATTTCAAATTGTTGTATTCATTAATACATGGGACATTATCTAAATTATCATTGAAAGAGATTTTGACTACAAGTTGTTTTAAATATTGGCAGAACAGAGTGTCTTCGAAAATTTTTATTTCATCATCAATTAAATAATCAACAAGCTTAACGTTACTGTCACTCGAAGCATTCGAACAAGATATTTTCAATAAATTTTGAAAGGAATTTTTGAATATACAACTCTTTGTATTACAATGGGTTAAGATATAGAAGTTTTTGAACCAAGCACAAAAAATTTCCCAATCATTGATATTATATGCAGAGGCTATGATTTCTTTCATATGCTTTCGTACTATATTATACAAAACGATTTAAACTTCAAAAGCCATGCGCCTATGCTGCCACCATCATGTTCACATACCATTTCCACTACAGGGCAGAGCCTATCTGATTCCCGTATTCGAATAACCCCTGCATAATAATACACTTTTTTGCCACTGTTATTAGGACGACGTACTATGCTTCCAGTAGCATCAAGATGGAGATCTGTAATCTCACAAAGAGAAAGCAGACCTAATTGTTCAGTACTATATATGAAAACATGAAACGGAATACCTGTAGACTGAATATAATTGGGGTGATCTCTTTGCATTTCAATCATATCAATGAGATCATCATCGTGCCTATCATTTTTGGCAAAGGCTTCACAACGGGCTTTCCTATAAACGGCATCTGATTTGACTTCATCCAATCTACATTTCTCCAAAGATTCATGATTTAAATTTAATACATCATTTTGACGCTGTTCCAAAGCCTTAACATTCAACAACTCTTTTTTTTATTAATTTTCCGTTGATTTCTCTTAATTGAGTTGATACATTTTGTAAATGATTGAAGTCTCTACCAAAACTGAATATTTCAACCTCATGTGTTGGATTGTTCATTTTTGAAACGTTTTTGACATATAAAATGAATTTTTTACAGAAATTATGTGCACAATATGCATAAATTTTGAATGAATCAGTTTTTTTTAAATACCGGTTATGTTTGAAATACAATTTACAAGTGTTATTGACTGAAACAATATTTTTATTGATCACTAATGGATATTTTTCTTGAAATATTTTTTTATCTTTACATATTACAGAAAATTCTGTCTGTGTTAAAAAAAAGACACCTTCTTTAAAATTACAGTTTTTGTAAGTAAAAGTTTTATAGTATTTAATGTCTTTAACATTTGCAGAACCTTTTGGCATTATTCCATGAGTTTTAATAACCTTTTCGCAAATATTTTTGATGGGGGAGATACTTCACAGAAATCGGAACTAATTTCCTTTTTATTTTCAAAAAAAGTACTCAATGGAGTTTCACATGGACGAAAAACAGAATAAGATTCGTTATTTGATTTTGTTGAATTTTGAAACGAAATGTTCGTGCTCAATGGTTCAGGAGAAGAAAAGTTTTCTTCCATATTATCTGGTGTGGAATTTAATATATTTTCAGATGAAGTATAACAAAAAGTTTAATTTTCTTTAACTGCAGACATATTCTCTTTTGGTACATCTTTCACCCCAATTTTGTCACTGTTTCGACGTACAAAATAAAAAATTTTCCTACGGTTTTTCTCGGTATTTTTCAAATTAAGATATTTACAGATTTTGGAATAAATTGATTTTACGGGATAATATGTTTCACATAAAAGATTTTCTTTGGAAATACCGTTCTTCAGAAGTATACTGTTTAAAATAGATAGTTTTATACTTTTATCACTTTTAGTAAATTTTCTTGCAACGTGCTTATTATCCTCATCAAGTGTTTCATATTTTAGATGCCCTTCCAACAGTTCACTGATTTTACCTGTATCGCGACGAAAAACATTATAAATATCTTTACGAGTTCTTAGAGTGACGGCAGAAAAAACAAATAAAGCTAAATATCTGATAATCAAGTCGTTACTTTCAAGAGTTTGCAGAGATTTAAAGGGAACATGCGGAAAATGCTCATTGAGATATTCAGCTAGTTTAACTACTGGAAACTTAACAGGTCTTCCCGACATATTGATGTAATGAAGTGGAATGATAAATGAATTCAAACTGTTTTAACTCACCATTTAACGTTGCTCATCTGCAGAAGGCTGGATTTCAGATTCTTCCATATTCCCGCCGGAAAAATGACAGGAGTCACAAAACTATCAGTTTCACTCACAGCACTCATAATTATAACTAGAATGCGTTTCAAATATGGCGGATGGGCAAATCATGCATTACCTGCAACACTGTAAATGTCCTCTTCACAGTAGCGGCGCAAAATATAACGTGTGTAACTTGGGGATGGGCAATGGATTGGTTTTATAAAACTGGAAATTTCAGTTTCAAATGGAACATCAGAACAGTAAAAATATCGTTTTATCCATAGACGTTTTATAATAAAAAAATCCTTGAATAGAAGGTACGAAATGAGATCTTGATTCATAGCTAAAAGTTATTCCTATATCCTACTACTACAATGAAAATTACATTGAAAAACATGTTTTTTTTTAATGTTGAAGGACGCCAGACCGGGTCTAGACCACTTTCCCCAAATCTAATGGTATAAGCTTCAGTATGAATTAAATCGAATTGAAAAATGAACATGTTCAGTGCGGATTTTGATTTTGTAATGCTGTGGTTGAGGCCACTCCAAATGTAGATCACTTCCTAATCTACGAAACCACTTTCTGAAAACTGAAATCTGAAAACGTTTTCTTTATTCTAGAGACACTTTCAACAGGTTTTTCAAGAACTCATTTTTGGAAAATAACGTTTTCTTTTTTCTTCCCCTTTCTCCAGGAATTACCAAAATCCTTAACAAAACACTTCATCGCATTGAACGGTTAATGTACACAATATTATCAATATACCTATAACTCTTGTCTATGCACAATATAATCGATGAATAATAAATATCCAATATTTATATTTACTATCGTCACAGCGTCCAATATCCAAATCAGAAAAAAATGAAACTGACAACCAGTGTTGCCAATGGATGATGACAAAATTATCCGCCACCCTCCTCGAAAAGATGCGATTTTCTACGATTGGATGCGAAATTTTGGTAATCTCGCGTTCAGGAAGTAAACAATGTTGAAACTTGAATCAGCGCCTTTGGTCTTAATCAGTGCTGCCGTTTGGTTACAATACCGCATTAGGAACATATTTGTATTTGTTAGGAAAGAAACAATAGGAAAAAAATTCAAAGAGGACTAAATTTTACGATCACGTTCCTCAACTAAAGAATGAAAATAGACAGATATCAAAATGTTTGTTGTTCACTTTCATCGATATACATTTGGTCCATGCACTCAATCCCATGGCTCACGGTCAAGTCAAATAGTTTGATCCAACTGTCCCAAAGTGACGTTATTTCTATTTGTTTGCTGTACACAATTTGACAGAAACTACTAAAAATTACGTCACTTCAGAGCAATTTTATCAAATTAACTGACCGTGAGCCACCGGCTTTAGACAGGCATTGGTAGACATTAGCCGCGTTTTATTGACCAGTATAAATGCAACGGACGAGTTCACTATCGCCTCTGTGCCTTTCGGCTTCCCTACTCATTTTACAATCCTAGGAGTGTCTTCGGTTTTAAAGTACAAGTCACAAGTCATTTGATAGAAAATTGGTAATTAGTAATTTTGTTTGTAAAAAGTTGTAAATATTTTCTATTTGAGAATTTCAAGCACCTTCTTATTCTCTATCTTTGACATGTCAACTTAACCCTCGAAAAGACAGACAGAAACAAGTTGTTTCTGTAACTCGGACACTCGGATTGTTAAATGAGTAAGGACACCAACAAAGGGCATAAATAGATGGCAAAAAAGTACATTTCCAGTGGTAGATAAGCAGTTACTGCAGATGCGTATTTTTCAGTGACATCTAGCGGTTTATATCAATTCAATCAAATGGGAGTTCACAATTTTCCGCATTCCTTTGATAAGATGGACAGATACTGCGCCAACTATCGGAAATTTTTTCGCGATTCCTCGCAAACTGCAAAGCAAGAAACCTTTCACCTTTCTATTTGGAAATATGTGAATTCAGTAACGGAAAATGAATATAATTCAATAAAAATTTTATATCAAGGTAACATAACCAACAATGACACTTCCTGACTACTTCTCCTAATACCTCAACTCAAATAAATATCTTTCTGAAAAACAAAAACAAATAAATAGAAAATATCTTATGCTAGGAACACAGCTCAATCTCATTAAATAAATGTCAGAAAGACAACAGAAGTTCCTGACTACTTCTATACCTCAACTCAAATAAATAACTTTCTGAAAAACAAAAACAAATAAATATAAAATATATTCATCTATAACAACAAACAGCTCAGAAGTAGCTAGCTACTTACAAATTGTGAAAGGCTTTTGAGGCCATCGTTGAATGAATGATGGTTTTCCGGGTTTTTAGGCCGACGTTTATTTTGAGATATTCTCGGCGTTTCTGTGATGAGAGCTGTGAACATATCTCTTGAAAATGCCAACCACCCGTGTTGGCGAAACGTTGAGAATATCTCAAAATAAACGTCGGCCTAAAAACCCGGAAAACCATCATTCATAGCTACTTCTTGTCTTGCCATATCTTGGTATCCAACATTTTTTCAGAGGGTTGGAAGTGAACACAACCCCCACAGTTATTAATTCCATTTTTGGTTGCCAAAAGAGCTTTGACAGTACTGGTGTTCAATAAATTCCTTTTGTCTGTTTTTATATTAAATAAGTCACTGAAGATTCGCTCCACACTAGCATTTGAAAATGGTAAGACTAAAAGTAATGATAAAGTTTTCTTCAAATTTGGAAACAAATCAATGTTGGCTTCGTTTTTGAGCTTGAATATTTGTGACCAGTACTTCTCACAGTCTTCTGAATTGATTTGAAGATCTTCAAAATTCAACAGGGCGTGTCTTCGCCATTCATTATCTAAGCCTTGAAGATCCACATGATCTTTCAAAAATGGAAATCTAGAGATGATATTTGTTAATGACCTCACTTTGAATGATTGGGCTTCTTTCGGATCTAAAATGTTAACAATGTCGAATATAGGGTCATCAAACCTGAATCTTTCTTTAATATTTGTGACTAACTCAACATAAAATGATAAAATTGATTTTAATAAACTATCAAAATCCTTTTGAGGTATATTTGCAGTGTTCTTCAATTGCACAAAACTTTCAGTAGCAGATATTCCTAAATAAATGTCCTCTAACGGTAAAAAATTGTCTGGGTTTTTATGATTTAATTTAAAAACATCTGTTTGTGCATTTCTAATTACTGAAATTTTCATGAAATTGGCACAAAGACTTGTCAAAAGGATTTTTGTTTCCGGTTTTACCCGATAGAGTAATGGCTTTTCCGACTGGAAAAGGAGATTAAACTCTGTCATAAGCCCTAAAGAGTACGACATAAACTCCAGATAAATGATCGTGAATTTGTTGGACACTGTCCCCAACATGGTTTCAGTGGTAACTGATGGGTCTTCAAAAACTAACTCACTCAAATAAGCTTTTAAAGGTTCGTATTGCTCCAGCACTCTGTCTACGCAGGATTCAAGGGATAACCACCTTTAAGATGCAGAAAAACTCAAAGTCGTCTCCACAATTTAATATTCGAAAGATGTCAGTACGGTGATTCAGTACATGTTTCGAACCTACATAGGTTGAATCACCGTACTGACATCTTTCGAATATTAAATTGTGGAGACGACTTTGAGTTTTTCTGCATCTTAAATCTACTACACTCCACTTTGAGATACAATGGACTTCTACCACAGGTTGATAACCACCTTGTTATAGAGGGAGACAATATTTTATGAATGTCTACTTGAAAATATTTTTGAAAATCCTGGAATTTCGTTCTTCGTGAAGCACTTCTGTTAAAATGGCTGCCTATATTACGGAGGAGATCTTCAACATGTCTGGGAAGTTTCAAGCATGCTTTTGATGATGCTAGGAGGGCCATATGGCATGAGCATTTTATACAAACAATATGGGGAAACTCTGCCTTCAACAGTGAAAACACTGAATGATGTTCTCCTGCCATAACGTTGGTGGTGTCTGACGAAAATCCAACTAAATTTGATAATGGTATTTGTTTGGATACAAGGGATTCTTTCAATAAAGAAAATAATTCATCAGCATTCGATCCCTTGGCTTCAACAAGGTCAAAAAATTGAGTTTTCACCGATCATCTGATTATCATAAAATAAAACTGTGATGGCACATTGCTTTTTCACCGAAATATCTGTGGTCTCATCCATTACTAGTGAAAAAAAAAATCCTGCTTGTCTCATATCATGATACAACTCATTCATGAAATGTTCACCCAAACTATTGCATAGCATAGCCTTGGTTCTTTTTGAACTCATCTTTTGAGCAATTTTTGAGTCAGGAAAAATATTTTTCAATAGTGGTGTTAATGCATCTATTAATATGAATGGTTGATCATTTGTGGCTAACAAAGCACACAATTTCATTTCAGCAATTTCATCTGTTGTTGGCCTTGCTAGCTGAGTAATTTTTGCATTGTTGGCTACTGTTTGCCATTTCAATTTATATTTATCAGACTTCATGTGTTTTATCATGACACTCTTGTGAGCCACAAAGTGCACCTTGCAGGTTGCAAATTCTTTTCCTTGACTTGAAGGCTTCGATGATTTTGCCAACCAGCCCTGAAAATCGACTTCTTTCAGCCAGGACTCCAAAAATGTATGTTTTTTTTCTCTGTTCCCAGCAATTCTGGTTTTTTGTTTCTTTAGAAGTGGAGAAACTTTTACTGACTCTTCCTGAAATTATCATTAGATAAATATTAACTTCTACTAGATTGTATTGTTTAGCTTCTTACATTATCATCAGTACTGGATCTGGAATTTTCTGTATCATCAGTAGAAGTAGACTTCAATTCTTGAGAGGGTTCCAATATTGAGTTACTGCTACTACCTGCAGTTTCTTTGGCATTCTGGTATTTTGCCTAAAAGTTAGGGATTAATCAGCACTGTCATTTATTGAAGCTGAGTATTCAAAAAGTACTGGATTTTTACTTCATTACTTACAAGCCATTTGTCCATTTTATTTACGTTGTGTTTGGTTATTTTATTTCATAACCGTCGTCGGCGTCATCACCACTCAACACATCACCTTATTACCCTATATAATTAAATGATCGAATAAAACTACACTAATACTCTGTGACCTTGCTGACAGCTGACATTGTGTTGAAGAAGTGAAACGACACGAACACACAAACAGTAATAATTAGGATGTTGCCAAGTTCATATTTTGAATGATACATTACAAAAGTTTTTTTTTGTCAAGAAAATGAACGATTTCATTATTTCTCACCCTAAAATCCAAAATTGTCCGAAATAATTTTTTTGATGCGAAAATTATCCGCAACGGTTGTGAGGATGCGCAAATCGGACAATAATCCGCCAATTGGCAACACTGCTGACAACGTAATCTTAACAGACATACGTCCTAGATTTCTCTCATTTCCTCTTGACATTACAAGGAATGACGTATGTGTTTACTTGGTGCAAGTTGTCCCCTTTGCGAATGCCCATGAGTTACGTACCACAGAAGTACGTTCAACCAGCCGACTAGGTCTATGACCCAGCCAAGGAGCGCCGACGCTGCAGTATCAAATAGCCGGCATTTCCAGAAAAAGCAAACATCATATTTTCTCACCATTTTATGTGACTTTATTAAAATCCAGTCTTGATGTATCTTTCATACGAACAACTTGTCTAAATAAATATATTTCGTCTTTTTAAAAACGGTCTTCGTTCTTTAAAGTACGTAATTGGCGCAGTCGTTGTAGGATCTCGAAGGCATCTATCGGTTTAGATATCCTTGAGTTTCAACTCTTCATCGAGAAGAACCAGATAAGTTGTTGCCGCAACGAAAGAAAAATTCTGAAGCTGAAAGTACCATCACCGGTTCAACTACAGTTCCAGAGGCAGATTCCAGGACTTCAAGTACCCGAAATCTCCGGCACCAGACGATGGAAAGGATTTTTTCGTGAGTTACTCATTGTTCCTTTTTCTGTGATCCTATATGTCAGACTCCTCAATTTTCCCTGATTCAATAAGTGATATTAGTGCAGAAATTGAGTTAGATTTAAGTCAATCATTAGAAGCTCTTAGTATAAATAATAATCGAACTAGACAATTAGAAAGTATAGTAAATTCTATCATGGCAGTAGTACCAGTCTTGATGTATCTTTCATACGAACAACTTGTCTAAATAAATATATTTCGTCTTTTTAAAAACGGTCTTCGTTCTTTAAAGTACGTAATTCATGATTTGTCAAGTTTACGTTAGTCGACGACACATGAAACGCATTCTAGTTATAATTAGGGAGTTGAAGTGCTGCCATGAACGTTAACGTAAACATACAAATTGACAGCTACGCATGCGTAGGTTCGTTATGAAATATAATGTTTACGGGTTTTCATGAAATTGAGTGGAAGTCGCTACCATACATGACGTTAATGTAAGCCGTTAACCAGTGCTGCCGTTTTGTGAGTTATCACCATACTAATTACTCCATTTGTGAGCATTTTCGTCGCTGCGAAATGACCGTGGATTAATAGGAATTTTGTGAGGATTATAAATACAATAAACAAAATATAGTTTTGTTATGAGTAAAATTATTTTTGAATGATTTTATTTAAATGAAAACACTTGAGTTTGGAAGGTGGTACTATAGTCTATATACAAAGGTGGTACCCTCCAAGCTTCCAAGATATAAGGCTATGGATTGAATAGAGATTTAGAGTAGTTATGAAATAGAACTCCACTGAGATAAACAATTCAGGTAATCCAATTCTAATTAAATTATGTGGATTTTCTATATCATTATATTTTGTTCTATTCTGGTGAATCCTGAATAAATTTCAATATTGAATATTGCCATGGTTACTGAAAATAATCGACAACTGTTATAGAAGAATATGAATATACACCATAAAGATTTCTGAAATATCTTCGAGAAATATAGTCTAATTGAAAAATTTTGATTTGCACCATAATTGCAATATTGGTCTCATTCTTGAATATTTTTCAATAATCTAATGATATTCAAGAATCAATAGGCCACCGCAGAATAGACGTGATTGAAAATCTACAATCTCTTAGTCAAACAAAGTAATCGGGTTTTTGTATAGTTTTTGGAAATCATAATCAAATACTAATACATATTATACTATTCATATTGAATTCATCATTGAAGATAATGAAAGATGATTCCTACTGATGGAAACAGTAGATACTTGAATCTAGAATATTCAGGAAACTAAATTCTCAATCATTAATTATTCAGTCTAAGCTGAATGTGTCTTCACCAAATTTTGAATCATTCTCTGAGAGTTATAATGCTGACACTTCTTCTTGGAATTTGGGTCATGTTGATCTGAATTAGAGTCCATCTCTTCGGATCTTGATAGGGATTATGGCCATATATACCTCCTTCGCCAAATGAAGTTTCAAAATTCATATTCAATCATTCGCAACTCATCGGTATGATTCGTATATTCTTCGGATTACGTGCGTTGATCTTTTACGTATCCGTGAGCGCCCGCAAGATAACGTAGGCCCGTAAGCAAGTTCTCGACGTAAACGTAAACAAGGCAAAACTACGCATGCGTAGCTGTCAATTTGTACGTTTACGTTAACGTTCATGGCAGCACTTCAACTCTCTCACGTAGGCTCGTAAACAAGTTCTCGACGTAAACGTAAACAAGGCAAAACTACGCATGCTTAGCTGTCAATTTGTACGTTTACGTTAACGTTTATGGCAGTACTTCAACTCTCTTTTATGAGTTCTGTGGTTTCACTAGTCGGGTGGAGACCAATGTTGCCAATGGTACAAAACATTGCTCACGCTATGACAGTAAACATGTTCACAGGGAAAAAATAAACGATTTTTGGATTTTTGGAAAGTACATCATCCAGATACGCCTCCATCGGAAATATCAGAACTATTCCATTAGGTTGAAAATAGTAAACATATGTTTTTGACAGATACCGATCAGCCCAGATTCTATTTCACGAATTCGATTATCGAATATTGTTCAGAATATGCGTATATTTTCGGTACAGCGCATTCCACAGTCACAGTCTGAGCAACTCGACAATCGAATTCGTGAAATAGAATCTGGGGGAAGCTGATTACTTGAACAGACATCAGCGCCCTCATAGGTAGAAATTCTTCCCAATTACAGTAATGTATCACTATCACTCAATTATCAGAGAGTTGAAGTGCTGAAGTTTCGACTTGTTTACGTTCACGCCTAGAACTTGTTTACGGGCCTACGTTATCTTGCGGCCCCTTACGGACACGTTAAAGATCAACGTACGTAATCCGAAGAATATACGAATCACACCGATGAGTTGCGGATGACCGAATTTTGAAACTCCATTTGGCGAGGGAGGTCTATGGCCATTATCCCTATCAGGATCCGAAGAGATGTACTTCAATTTAGATCAACATAATCCAAATTACAGGAAAAAGTATCAGCATTAGAACTCTCGGAGAGTTGAATTGAAATTTAAATTTGGCGAAGAAACATTCAGCTTAAGCTGAATAATTAAGGGTCTTCATCCCTGAATAAAATGGATTCAGAAACGAATTTATTCATTACGATTGATGAAGGGTTGTATGAGTGTATAAAGGAAAAATAATAAAAAAAATATTCTTCAAGTATTAAATGAATGAAAAGGATTTTCTTTCTCATTTTTGGACATTTTTGTTCAATTCCACCATCAGAACGAACGAATATTTTGGTGTGTTTTCTGTTCAGTATTGAAGCCCATCATTTACTTAGCTAAACGACTGTCTCACATTTTCTCTGGATGTTCATTATATTTTATTAATAATTTTACAAGAATGTGTTGTTTTCACAAATTGGATTTCCTTCCATTACTCCTTTCGATTTGTGAAATATTCAATTTCATCCCAGTCATTTAATAAAGGTTTGGTTCAGCCGTCGACCAGTGAAAACTGATTGTTACTTTCAATTCTGGATTTAGAAATAAAGATGAATTCTTTTTAATTGACACGCCTCTCAGGTTGCTCCTCCCACACGTCTGGTGAGGAAGAGAGAGAGTATCATAAAGCCAGTGTGCAAGCTGGCACAGGGTCGGACTGGGAATAGGAAGAGCTATAAGTTCTTTTGACCAGACGAAACTTAAAACTTTACAATTACAATTTTTTTTAAATTCACCTGTCTGTATGTGTGCGTGTTCACGTTTCTATCTGATATCTTCCGGTTGGCTTAAAATTTTACTGATAACCATCAATGGAGGGTCAATACCTCATGATATTATTATATTGAGAAATACCATGATAGCGGTTGTAGAATGTTGGACGAGTTCCGTTATTTCTGATTCGATTTCATTTAAAATCGGTATATAGGAGCTTTTGGATTGTAATATCATGGTTTTTCGGACATTTCAGAATTCAACGGGTCAACTCAATGATAACAGAAGAAATTTTTGATTTTAGGTCCCATTCTATTTTAAGTTGTGGGAATTGTTGTTGGAGATCATACTTTATTTGTCAATATCTTCCCAATTGTTTTAAAATGAAACGGTATTTTGGGAGGGCGGCGGCGGCATCTTTGATGTCCCTTTGAAGCGAAAACGTTACAGTGATGGTTAATGGCGGCCAGGTCCACAAACGAAACATTAACTTTTTCCTACGAGATCGAATATCCGGTGATTTTAAGGGCTTTGCCTGTTCCGTTGGCGGCATTTCCATTGGGAAGTATTATAATTGGAATACTCACCAGAACTTTGAGAAGGTGCATTGTTGATTTGGGGAATAATTTTTATTCTAATTCTGTTTATGAAAACTTTGTTGGTAGTTACTTTTTATTTAGTCGACTAGAATTTATAGTGATTCACGCAGTTCTGTTTTCAATAGTGTTTGTTTTGGTTCAAAGTTTTTTGCCAGAAAAGTGTGCTTTCAATCGCGATGCCCTTATCTAGACGTCATAAACGAACTGGACGATCGTTAGCAGTGAAGCGTCAGTTACAAAATCTTCGTAGATCGTAGGTATTTTGCTGAAGTTATTTTGCTTGGATATAATTGTTTATATTTCAAATTAGATCAGAATCGCATTGCACAGGAGATCCATCAGCCCGAAGGGGTACTCGAGGGGTGAGTGAGATTGTTTTTTTAATCCAAACTTTGACTTGAATTATTTTCAATTTGATATCCTTACTTCTTACAGGCAAGAATATGTATTTGATGAAGCATTGGAAATTGAAGATGGAAATTTTTCACCAATGGAATGTGAAGCCGATGAATCTTATAGATCAATAACCGATATTATGGAGGGTCGAAGGATTGTGAACCTGGGCCATGTACTCAAAGAGTATGAAAATGTTCTGAATCATAAATATGAATGCATGATGGGAAGAATGGATTTCATGAAAGAAACACGGAAAGGATTAATTTCCTACTTGCATTTTTACTGCGATACGTGCAGCAAGCATTATGTCATAACCACTGACTGTACTGGAAAATCCCTCCGAAACCTGAATGATGCTGTTGTTTGAGGTAGTTTGAGCGTTGGAATTGGACACATTCATATTCAATTTTGCTGTTTCTCAGGCCATCTATGGAGGTTGGAAAATTCCAGAAAATTCTTAAAATTTCTAGACTCTCACATGCATCGAGTAGCTTTGTGCCATGCACATGCCCGGTCAGTGTCAGATTGCTTCCACCAATTTTTCTGAAAACTGTTACTAGTCAAGCATGTGCATAACACAATGCTAATCGATGCATGTGAGAGTCTAGTAACAACACAATGTAAAAATAGCATGAATGGTGATAAAGGGCCTATCCCTTTTAGGCCGCTTTTGAGTTCGTTGTTGAGAATAACAAGAGTAACAGACGAAATCCACATCGTATCAAAAAACTTTGTGGGTTATTCATTGACGATGTATTAGTGGGAGAAGATGGACTGATCGAAGTGAAATGTTTATATTCCATCAACGGAAAATTGAGAGAGGAAGAAAATATATTCACTAGGTGTTTTCATATTATTGATAATGATATAAGGTATTGATCATTCGAATCCGATCTTCTAATATTTTTCAATTTCAATAATTATTCTAGGTTGAAGAAAAATCACAATTATTATTATCAAATCCAAGGGCAGCTGAATAGAACTAGAAGAAACTATTGCGATTTTGTTATATATACCAAAAATGATTTCAGCATAGAAAGAATACATAGAGACGTATGTGTCTGGGAAACAAAAATGCTTCCAAAGCTGAAATCATTTTACGTAGATTGTATTCTACCCGAAATTCTGGACGGGCGTCTTCCTAGAGAGATGAAAATCAGGGATGCTCCTGATATTATCGAGTTCAGAGGAAAAAATGCAAAAAAAAGCAGTAGCATTTTTTAATATCGATCAATATTAGAATAAAACATTTCGAAAAAAATTGTCCAATTTCATTTATTTCCAATAAATGCATTTACATCGGTTGAATTGAATTATTCATGGCTGATATTGACTAATTTTGTCTTACCTTTTATATGGAATCATACATAAGTATACGATGAGCCTTTCCTGCAAAAAATTACATTCAAATCGAAAGAAAAGTTTTCAAGATAGTTTCGATGAGATCCTATTGATCACTATTTTCAACTGTTTCATTCGATTTCAAAAATATATCCGGCAGTTGGTGATTTACCCCCAAGAGCCCTAGATGAAATATTTTTTAGAATCAAAGACTATGAATGATGAAATTTTTCCGTCATTTCGAACTAATAAAGAAAACTGATAGTGTGAAAGGTCTCTTACTCGAAAGGCAAAATCTGATACTTTATTTTTCAATTTTCCATTCATAATTACCACCTGATCAACTAAACACCCTTCTCATGTTTTCGAAAAATTTCAAACTCATGCATTCATTTTCCTAAACAACCAAAAAGCAATTCTTAACAAAACGTGAAATTTGATGAAAATTTCATTTACCTTCAGCCCCATAATACCACTCATATATAATTCGACAATCGAACACAAAACTCGTTTGCCATCTCGAAATCCTGATTTTCGAGCGAAAAATAATTTTCTTCGAACCCAAAAACCGCTACATATAGGTACCATAGATCTTCCATAGATCGCGACAATATCTCACAAAACTAGTCTGCCATTTTGAATTTTAAAATTTCAATATAAAAAATCACGCCTGAAGACTACAAAATATCGATTTTAATTCGAATCGGTCCATAATCACAAAACTCGTCAGACACCTTGAAGCCGCCATTTTGAATTCATTGATTTTAACAAAAGATTCATAATTTTGATCACGAAAACCTCCACATACCAATTATGGATCGAATCAGACCATAATCAAGTCTTGTTCAACTTGAATTAATTATTTTTTACAAAATATTTATAATCTCAAACCCTAAATCAACCCCGAAAACCTCAGAGCAATTATGAATCGAATCGGACCATAATTAAATTCTCGTTCAACTTGAATTGATTATTTTTTACAAAATATTTATAATCTCAAACCCTAAAAAATCCTCATAGCAATTTTGATTCGAAGCGGACCATAATCACAAATCTCGTTCGCATCTTGAATTCATCAATTTTGATAAAAGATTCTTAATCTTCGAATGATTTGCCATTGCCGTGCAAACTTTGAGATTAATACGATATCGAACAGGTTTGAATCTGAAATGTAATTTGAAAGAACGAGCACGACGGTGAACTGAATTCGGCCCTGTTATGCCTGAGCGTGGCCAAGTTAGAAGTAGGGCGGAGTTTGTATTTATTTCATCAGGCGAACTCGCTCTGCCATCTAGCGATATACGTTCTCGTAACTAAAGGCTAAATACTCTTAAGGAGTGAGAATTCAGTTTCTTGAATATTCTAGATTCAAGTATCTACTGTTTCCATCAGTATGAATCAACTTTCATAATTTTGAAAGTGAAATTCAATATGAATAGTAAAATATTAATTGCCATTTGATTATGATTACCAGAAACTATACAAAAACCCAATTACATGGTTTGGCTAAGAGCCCATTGTAGCTTCCCAATCAGGTGTATTCTGCGGTGGCCTATTGATTCTTGAATATCATTAGATTATTGAAAAATATTCAAGAATGAGACCAATAATGCAATTATGGTGCAAATCAAAATTTTTCAATAGACAATATTTCTCGAAAATATTTCAGAAGTCTTTATGATAAATATTTATATGCTTCTTATTATTATATTATTTTCAATAACCATTGCAATTTTCAATATTGAAAGTTATTCAAGATTCACCAGAATAGACCTGAATATAATGTTATGGAATATCCACATGAAGTAGAACTGGATTATCTGAATTGTTTATCACAGTGGAGTTCTATTTCATCACTACTCTAAATCGCTATTCAATCCAAGGCGATGTTTATAAAGTACTTTGAAGCTTGGAAGGTACCACCTTCCAAACTGAAGTGTTTCCATTTGAATAAAATTATATAAAATTAATTTTATTCGTGACAAAACAATATTTTGTCAATAAAAAAAAACATCCTGATCCTTATAAAGGTACTGATCTCAGACTTTTTGTTTCGGATCACATTTTTGTTCAGGAGTCAACGCTAAAAATCTCGGAATCCATGCCAAATCCTCACAAACTTCCTATTAATCCACGGTTATTCCGCATTAACGGCAGCACCGGTTAACGGCTAACAGTAACGTCATGTATGGTAGCGACTTCAACTCAATTTCATGAAAACTCGTAAACGTTATATTCCATAACGTTAACGTCTACGTAAAGGTCTACGTATTGCGATCGTTTCATGATGAATGATCGTTTCATGATGAATGATGAATAACCAATTATTTTTTAAAAATAACCACAAAAATATTTTCATGTGTTGTAATGAACAGAAAAAACCCAGAGATCGAATATTTTCGAATTTGCTCCATGTGATGTGAATCATTTGAACTTATTTGATAGATATGCCATCGTTGCCAAAGTGTATCATTCGAATTAAATTCATTTAAGTGAATTTATGAACATATCATTTCACTAGAATTGATAACCTATACATTTCGGAGGTCAATTGAAAATCGAAATATTTCAAAAGTGAATTGACTTTCACTTATATTTGAAAAATCATATCAAAACAGGCTAGTATCCTTTTTAAATAAATACAAAATCCTGTCTGATAATCAATTTAGTTTTCAAATCGGTTTGTCAACCCAAGATGCCATCCTTCCCCTTTAAAATCATATATTATTTAACTTCGAAAATGGTGAAAAAACATTAAGAATTTTCGTTGACTTGACACGAGCATTCGATACCATTCATCACGATCTTCTTCTTGATAAACTTTATGACATAGGTGTTCGAGGTTCAAGTCTAAAGTGGATTGAAACTTATTTAGGGCCGGTTGTACAATCTTCGATTAATCTCCAGATTGACAATAAAACTAGACTTCTGACATAATTTGCATGCATTTTCTGTCAGATTTTTCTTCTTTATCACCGCTTACAGATTAATCGTAGACTGTACAACCGGCCCTTAACAGGTCGTACACAAACTGTTAAAGTTAAGCTCGAGACTGGAACATTTTTTTCTGAAACTCGACACATAATCACAGGTGTACCTCAAGGAAGTGTTTTGGGCCTACACTTTTTATTCTATTCGTGAATGACCTTTCAAAAATCCAATGATCCAAATAGCTCCATACAATTTGCGGATGACACTTCTTTTACTGTCAGTGGTGCAATACGTGAAACATTGTCAGTTAGAGCAAATGAAGCGGTATCCAACATGCGAATATATTGTTCTGAGAATGGTTTGGTATTGAATAATCTGAAGACCAACACCATTCTTTTTTCAATTCAGGAAACTGAATGGTTAGGACTGAGGGGATAAAACTATAGAACAGAAGTTTCACAAAATTTTTAGGACTTTTCATCGATTCCCAGCTCAATTTGAATCACCAAGTAGATTTCATATTGAATATATTAGCAAAACATTGTTTGGTTTTAAGGAATATTCGCAATTATGTTTCCATCGATATTCTCAAAAGTTATTTTTACGCATATGTGTACTCCACCCTCAACTACTGCATCTTATGTTTTGGCAACTGTAATAGAATCAATGAACTCTTAGTTTTCCAAAAAAAAAAACCAGAACAATCTGTTTCAGAAAAACTCTTGATTCTTGTAAACCATTATTTGCAAAGTTGAACATATTAACTGTCACTTGCATGTATATCTTTAACTGTGTCACCTATGTTGAAACTCAAGTTCCAGAACAGAGATGAAACCCGTCTTCTTTCAGGCTTCACCCTGGGGAAGAATTATAACTTCATAATTCCTACTCATAAATTATCCAGGGTTTCTAATGGCCCTCATGTCATGTCCATAAAAATGTATAATAAACTTCCAACATCTGTGAAAAAAATTAGCAGTATAAAGATATTCAAACAAATCGTTCGAAAACTATTATGTGAAAAGATATTCTATTCTCTCGATGAATATTTTCAATCCGATTTGGGATTTTAATTTTCAAAATATTTATTGTCCTGTTTACCAATATTTATGATATTTTTCTGTACTTTTTTAATTTTGACTTCATTATAAACGGTATCTCCACATTGTTGATCTTATTCTTCGTTATTTATGCCTAATTGTTGATCTTATTCTTTGTTATGTATGCCTAATTTCTTTAATTTCATTCAAATTGTTAAATTTATTCAGCAATTTTTATAATAGTGAGTTCATGAATATTTTGTATGTGACATTTTCCATGCCTTACACAGGTTGACGGAAATAAAGAGTTTTGATTTGATTTGATTTTGATTTGATTCAAAACTAGCCTCCCTGGTCTTTCTGATATTAATATTGGTTGCATGATAACATCTTTATATTATTTTCCATAATATTTTTGTGCATAAACACCAAACAAAAAAACAATTTGGTTATTTTTTCGATTGTTTTGACTTTTGATCGGCTGTCGCTGTCAATGAGCTACGCATTCAGGCGAAACGAAGCCGCTGAGCAACAGCGGCCACAACATGCTGAGTGGCTAAACTTAGCCGCTGGGACCTCCTGAATGTACCCAATGAGAAAAAGCGAGGGAGATACATATGATGTCATTTGAATCTTAGCATTTGACGCCAACAAGGTCACGTGACCAAAATATCAAGCTCGCGGTAACCTAGTTCAGTAGTATATAGAGTGTTCTTGGATAGAATGAACTTACCTGTAAAGTTCAATCGAAATGATATTAGGCGTCTCGTTCATAGATATCACTTCCCACCCAGGCACCATATTAATATATTATATTATTGATAGTATCAATGAATATGGTCCAAAACCCTAGTCCAGTTCTCTCTCGGATTTTCAGGGCTGCCGTTTTGGGTACAATTGTACTTTCAGATTACATTTTCACATTTTGAAAATATAAGATGATTTGGGAAGTAGGAGGATGGAATAAATCGATCAAATACACAGGACACCCCAACTTATGTGACTGTTCTGTGCACTATCACAGATAAGCTTGAGGGTATGACTTCGATGCCACTGACATATGAGACAGTGACAGTAGACATATTCAAATTTCGAATATTTCAGGGTATGGTGCGGAAGTAACCGCTACTAACCGATATTTTTTGACAGCGGTTAGATGGCGGTTACCTGAAAAACGAAAATGGGCGCTTTTTATTATTTTTCACCCTCTCCGACGGCAGTGCAAATTCATTCGGTCTTGTACATGCTATCTATGAATCATGTGCTCCATTTCAGTGAAAAACTCATCAACGAACATCCATTATTGACTGAGATATGAGCAAAAAAGTAAAAAAAAATATTAGTTTTTATTATTTTTCAACCTCTCCGACGGCACTGCAAATTCATTCGGTCATGTACATGCTATCTATGAATCATGTGCTTCATTTTAGTGAGAAACTCATCAACGAACATCCACTATTGACTGAGAAATGAGCAAAAAAGTAAAAAAAAGTTAGTTTTTATTATTTTTCACCCTCTCCGACGGCAGTGCAAATTCATTCGGTCATATACATGTTATCTATGAATCATGTGCTTCATTTCAGTGGAAAATTCATCTACGAACATCCACTATTGACTGAGAAATGAGCAAAAAAGTAAAAAAAAATTAGTTTTTATTATTTTTCACCCTCTCCGACGGCAGTGCAAATTCATTCGGTCTTGTACATGCTATCTATGAATCATGTGTTTCATTTTAGTGAAAAACTCATCAACGAACATCCATTATTGACTGAGATATGAGCAAAAAAGTAAGAAAAATATTAGTTTTTATTATTTTTCAACCTCTCCGGCGGCACTGCAAATTCATTCGGTCTTGAACATGCTATCTATGAATCACGTGCTTCATTTCAGTGAAAAATTCATCAACGAACATCCACTACTGACTGAGATATAAGCAAAAAAGTAAATAAAAATTAGTTTTTATTTTTTTTCACCCTCTCCGACGGCAGTGCAAATTCATTCGGTCTTGAACATGCTATCTATGAATCATGTGCTTCATTTCAGTGAAAAATTCATCAACGAACATCCGCTATTGACTGAGAAATGAGCAAAAAAGTAAAAAAAAGTTCGTTTTTATTATTTTTCACCCTCTCCGACGGCAGTGCAAATTCATTCGGTCTTGTACATGCTATCTATGGATCATGTGCTTCATTTTAGTGAAAAACTCATCAACGAACATCCACTATTGACTGAGATATGAGCAAAAAAGTAAAAAAAATATTAGTTTTTATTATTTTTCAACCTCTCCGACGGCACTGCAAATTCATTCGGTCTTGAACATGCTATCTATGAATCATGTGCTTCATTTCAGTGAAAAATGCATCAACGAGCATCCGCTATTGACTGAGAAATGAGCAAAAAAGTAAAAAAAAGTTAGTTTTTATTATTTTTCACCCTCTCCGACGGCAGTGCAAATTCATTCGGTCTTGTACATGCTATCTATGAATCATGTGCTCCATTTTAGTGAAAAATTCATCAACGAACATCCACTATTGACTGAGAAATGAGCAAAAAAGGAAAAAAAAGTTAGTTTTTATTATTTTTCACCCTCTCCGACGGCAGTGCAAATTCATTCGGTCTTGTACATGCTATCTATGAATCAAGTGCTTCATTTTAGTGAAAAATTCATCAACGAACATCCACTATTGACTGAGATATAAGCAAAAAAGTAAAAAAAAATTAGTTTTTATTTTTTTTCACCCTCTCCAACGGCACTGCAAATTCATTCGGTCTCCTACATGCTATCTATGAATCATGTGCTTCATTTTAGTGAAAAATTCATCAACGAACATCAACTATTGACTGAGATATGAGCAAAAAAGTAAAAAAAAGTTAGTTT
This sequence comes from Zygogramma bicolorata, assembly GCA_032362365.1. Classification (NCBI taxonomy): domain Eukaryota; kingdom Metazoa; phylum Arthropoda; class Insecta; order Coleoptera; family Chrysomelidae; genus Zygogramma; species Zygogramma bicolorata. The sequence goes on from JAVJAQ010002280.1 coordinate 133,422, forward strand.
TTATTTTTTTTCACCCTCTTCGACGGCACTGCAAATTTATTCGGTCTTGTATATGCTATCTATGAATCATGTGCCTCATTTTAGTGAAAAACTCATCAACGAACATCCACTATTGACTGAGAAATCCATCAACGAAGGATGAAAATCAAACGAGATACCAGAAAGTAGAAAATCCAGTTTTTGGCGAAATATTAGCAAAACTATGTGAATGACACTTCCTCATCACTTCTGTTGCGTATTTTAAGGATGGTCAATTGGATACGTTAAGCCATGTATTGGCGATATAATATTGTAATTGCAATATTTGGTGCGTTGGACATATCAATATCTTTTGAAATAAATCAAATTCCGAAATAATTACATCAACAATCATTTATTATCATATTAACTGCACAAAACTCATTCCAGAATATTCGAGAAACGTGGCAACGTCGCATGTAAATCCTACCTCATTTTGACTTTCTTGATAAAAGCGTGGCTAGAAAAGTGTGGATAACTTCCATAGATCTTATATGCTTCGCTAGATACGGCATCCTGTAGCGTTTGTTTGGTATTAGAGGGGTACAGTAGAGAGGGGGTGAAGGGGCAATAGCGTACTATGATCTAGTGGCGTATATTTATATATTTTATAAATGAACAAGTTGCATATCGGTTATGATAAATTAAGGTCGGTAAACAGTAAAAATGAATTTTCATTTTACACTTTGCAGAATATATAAATATATATATATATATATATATATATATATATATATATATAAAAGAATACATTGGATGATATTTTGTAAACATAGAAATATGGAACACTTACTAACGTGAGAATAAAATATAAATTGGTACAATTATATATATATATATATATATATATATATATATATATATAATTATATATATATATATATATATTTATATATATATATATATAAAAACCGTCTAAATTTGGAAAATCCTCATGAAATGAAAATCAACCTTGGGGTTGCAGTCATAAATTGAGTTTGGCCTGATATAGTGAAACTCATCATTAAATTGTCGAGCTTTCGAAAATCTTTATTTTCTTTTTCAAGACATCTGAAAAACAGTGTTTATTGTTACATAAAGCACTAAAACATGTTAAAATTGAACTTACTAATGTGAGATTAGATATAAAACAGCAGAAGAAAAATCCTTGTCCATCACAAACAGAAAAAACATTTCTTATCAGAAACATTCATAAAAACTAAACTGGAAACCATGTCTCCGAAAATATCACTGGGAAGAAATGGAACCATTCATCCAAATTACATTGAAGTGCACGAATTAATACATGTGCATAAGATTAACAGAACAATTTGGAAACATTTTTTCATTTTACATTTTTAAAATAACAACTTGCTGAGTGAACAGAGCACATGGCCCAGTGTGAGCACAGAGCATGGAACTGCAGGGTAACCAGCACACAACAGAACCAAATGATGGTTGACAACGTCTTGTCACCTGTCAATAGCTCCACTATTCCGTGTCCAAAACCAGAGCATGTGTTCCATTCTCAGGGTCGGAGTTTATTAACTTTAAGTTACAAAAGGAAAAAAAATTCGGTTAAGTTTGGGCAAGTTGTTTTTGATTATCAAAATTCAAAATGTAATTATAAATAATACTGAGGTTTGCCATATCAGACCTCTTATTCATCGGATTGAGTTGTTTATTGATATAAACCATCTCCAAAAAGTTTTTTTTATTGTAATTATCTTCAACTGCTAAAATTGTGGGGTTGCCAAAATTAATGATGATTCGTGTTAATATTATGTTCAGCCAAAGCACAACTATTTTTCTTGAGATTACAGTCACTCCTGTGGGACGTGATGCATCCAGACAAGTTTCTACTGGTTTGTCCAATGTAAACTTTATCACATTCAAAACAAGGGATTTTGTAAATGACATTAGATTGTTCGAATTTAGAAAGTGGTGTTTTTGTTATTGTACAAAGATTGCCAATAAGTTTCAAATTCTTTTTGGCTAGTCTCAAATCATCTAATTTAAAAATGTTGGAAAGTCTTGGTGTAAGTTCCTGAATGTATGGGAGGGTTCTGTATTTAAATGTTGTTGCAACTTGAGAGATATTATTATTATTATTAATGATTTGATTATTGATTTCATTACGACTATTAGAGAAAGATGAGAGAGACATACTTGAATTAGTGTTGAATAAAAATTTATTGATGAATTTAAGAGGATAAGAATTTTCTTTCAGAATATCCCTGAGTTCATTCAAACACTTCACATGATACTCAGGATGGGACAGACCGACTACCCTGCTCTTCAAAGCTAGAACTAGGTAGCAGGGGAGATGGTTTATATCAATAAACAACTAAATCCGATGAATAAGAGGTCTGATATGGCAAACCTCAGTATTATTTATAATTACATTTTGAATTTTGATCATCAAAAACAACTTGCCCAAACTCAACCGAAAAGCTTTTTCTTTTGTAACTTGAAGTTAATAAACTCCGACCCTGAGAATGGAACACATGCTCTGGTTTTGAACACGGAATAGTGGAGCTATTGACAGGTGACAAGACGTTGTCAACCATCATTTGGTTCTGTTGTGTGCTGGTTACCCTGCAGTTCCATGCTCTGTGCTCACACTGGGCCATGTGCTCTGTTCACTCAACAAGTCGTTATTTTAAAAATGTAAAATGAAAAAATTTTTCCAAATTGTTCTGTTAATCTTATGCACATGTATTAATTCGTGCACTTCAATGTAATTTGGATGAATGGTTCCATTTCTTCCCAGTGATATTTTCGGAGACATGGTTTCCAGTTTCGTTTTTATTAATGTTTCTGATAAGAAATGTTTTTTCTAATTGAGATGGACAAGGATTTTTCTTCTGCTGTTTTATATCTAATCTCACATTAGTAAGTTCAATTTTAACATGTTTTAGTGCTTTATGTAACAATAAACACTGTTTTTCAGATGTCTTGAAAAAGAAAATAGAGATTTTCGAAAGCTCGACAATTTAATAAAGAGTTTCACCATATCAGGCCAAACTCAATTTATGACTGCAACCCCAAGGTTAATTTTCATTTCATGAGGATTTTCCAAATTTAGACGGTTTTTTCAACTAGTCCAGTCAAGAGACTACCCTTCTCTCTCTCTCTCTCTCTCTCTATATATATATATATATATATATATATATATATATATATATATATATATATATAATAATGTGGTGGTGAGAAGGTTTCCGTGACTGGTTTTATGAACTGGAAAATCCATATATAAAAATACGTCGAAGAAAGGGGGCAATCCTCCTAATGAAAAAAAATTAAGTATAAAAATTAATTTTCAAATTTTACATTAAAAACTTGCTGATGAACATTGTTTATATTTCATGAAAGATATTTGACTTTCAATATATGATTATTTAAATGATTGCATTGAATTTGCTAATTATTGGGAGTAGTATTTGCCACTTTTGACAGACTTCCTTCTACGAAATATTGATTTTTTATTTTCCATATATTTTTTAACACTGTGATTTTGAGAAATAGATTTTATTGATTTTTAAAGTATATTTTTTGTTAACAAACTTCTTACTCTACAAGCTACATCATCTTTCAGCTGGAAAGTTTCGTGATGAATTCGTATTGTAAAATAATTTTTAAGTATCAATTTCGTGAGTTGTAGAGGAGTTGTATGAAAGAACATTGAAAAATCCATTGCAACATTACATTGACGACATCATTGTTGAGACAGTGATGACTACATTACATTTGAAAGTAAAAGATAGGTGAGCGATTGAACATAAAAATCGACCTATCAGAGGACTTTTACGAAATATTTTCGGTTTGGGCAATAATGAATTTATTCGTTATTTATGAATTTCACTGTATATTTCTAAAATGTGCACCATGAGATTACTTACATCAATCATTGCCTCAGCACCAGTGCTGAGAAAATTGTTTTTCTTAAGATGCATCATTGTTTTTTTGTAAGTAGCCTGTCTCGATTTCAAACGGAATATTTGCCGTTTCTGATTGTTGAAGACTACTCTTTGATTCAAGAGAACCTTCTGGGCTTTTTTCATTTCCTTTTATATGCTTGAGACCTATTCCTCTTTTCTTGTGATTTTATTGTCTTTAAAGCAGATTTCCTACAATACAAAAACATTCAATGAAACCTTAAATAGTAAGCAGGAAGACTCTAATATGTAACTTGTAATATGTGGCCTTTTATCCCGTCTCTGTTTCTGATGCAGTTAGGGTTGAAGATGATGCAGGTGAATCATTTGGAGAAGCCATTTTGAATCTTTTTCAGGAGTAATTGGAATTTCCCCTTCGAATGGTAGTCTAAAAAAATTTTTGAATTAGATATTCTATAACCCCACTCACTGTCTCTGTAATTCATAATAAGGTTTGATTAACTCTTGAATTTACCATTTAGTTTTTTTTTTGTAATAAGTACACATTCCAATCGTACATCGTTTCCCTTATCGGCTTCTGAAATACTAGCAGTGTTTGGTGATTTTTCATCATTCTCATCAGGAACTAATTCAACAGTTGATTTGTTCCTGCAGAAAAGGTATTAAAATTTATGTTGATTCTATAGTTACCACCTTGTTACTTCAAAATTAGAATCAACTTGAAATAAATAATGTAAAATTTCAAGAGTAATTCATAATACCTTTCAATATTCATCAGCTGCAATACTGATAGAGCATTTGGTTCAGTTCCATCTACTAAAAACCTCTTGCCAGCTGGTAAAGATCCCATACTTTCTACAGAAAAGTGATAAGAGCACAAAACTTCATATACAGGTATATTTCCAGAAATGCCAAGTATCTCACACCAAGCATTTTTTATCAGTTCTACATTCTTGGGAAATCTAAAAGAAAAATAATTTTTGATCCAAATGTATTGAATGTTGAGACTGCCAGATGAAATGTTAAATTTAAATTGTTCATAGTTTACTTTCAGCTCCTTAAACTACCAACACCACGCCCATGGCATACATTCCTATGAAAAGAGCTGGCTGAACCTTTTTCAAACTTGGAGTTACAAATCAAACAAGATTTTCACATTTTGATGTATAATGCGACCACTATTCTTTAAACTAGTTGTCCACGGTAAAAACTTTCACAATTATTATAAAAAAACACACGATTGAGACAAATATCAGCATATGAATCTGAAAACAGAATTCGACATTTGTCAAACTGGCTGTAAGTAGCGCCAACATTTAAAAACGACCAATCAAATGCATAGTACGCTGGACCCTCCCCAGACCTACTAAAACAGTAACTTAGGTACCTTATCTAGCGTAGCATATAAGATCTATGATAACTTCACATAAACCCCTGAACAATGTTGTCATGAAGTCAATTGATATTTATGAACAAAGTAAACCATTATACCACATTATATCTACATTTAGAAAAGGAATCTTGAATGAATTTACTCACATCATGGACTCCAAAAGTAAACTGTCTATTAGTTCACCTCAAACATTGCACATTGCAGAATTGCAGTTCACCTCAAACCACGTATAATACAGTATCTATTATCCGTGACCTCAAACATTGCACATTGCAGAAAAACCGGGAAAAATGAAGTGTGTCAGAACTCAGAACTGTCAGATGTCTTTCACTCCACTCATTCACATATATTTTTCAATAGATGTTTCTATGAATGAGTATAAAAATAATTGTCAGAGAATATTCCATGGATAATGTTTCCCATAATAATTTTCAAAATATGTTACAAAAATACTCAATGAGGATATTCTCAGAACATATTATAAATTTATTTTCAGGACATACCTACGAGAATGGCCGATAATTATTTTCCAAATTTGATCCTGAAATGATCTATGAATATTCGAATATTTTAGGTACCTGTACTATTGGGATAATTTTTGAAATTATTTTTAGTATGTTTTCCAGGAAGAATTTCAGAATATCCAGAGAATATTTTGTGCTATGTGGGATCTGGGTAATAGTTTTTTTTCGTAGGGCTGTTGTTCTAGTGTACTCTTTTTTACATGGTGATTATATCACAGGGTTAACGTAAATGTACCAAAGCCTGACACCTTAAGAGCGAATTTTACTTGTTTTTATTTCTAAAAATGATTAGAAAGTAATTTTGGTATATATTATGGTTGGAATAGTTACAACAGGTAATATATACGATGATATTTTAATTATTTTGATGTTTTATGATATTTGTAATAATTTGCAAAATTTTGAAAATTTGATAATTTTTTTCCAGTACCTGACTTAGCTTTTTTTGACTTGGTCCTAAGCCTGACTTTAAGAGAACCAATGCCTGACTTATTTTATAAATAGCTCAAAATATGATGTTCGTATAAGAGTTAATAAATTATTTGCTTCAAATCCTTTAATCAAAGGTAAAATACAGGTTTATAGAAAATAACATTTTTAGTGAACAGGTAATTTTATTACACTACATAACTATAAATATTCATTTCCTGAACGAAGTAACTACCTCTTGAGTTTATTGGTTTTGGCTTTTCAATTTTTTTAATTACGTGCTCCTGAGAATACCATAGAACATCTTCTTTTTCTGGCCATTTAAAGTTAAAGCCGCTCTGCGTCATTGTGGTTACTAAATACGTTTGATTTTTTTATCAATATCTTTTATCTGACCCGGATAATATTTTCCATCATACACTACAATAACAAAGTTTTCTTTATTTAAAACGTTTTCTGCTTCTGTAGCTTCTTCAGTATTGTCGCTAACTTCTGATAACGGTTTATTCCAGTCGTCCCCTTCACCCTCAGATTCAATTAACATGTCAACGGAAGAGTCCGAAGATTCATCAGAAGAAGGATCCAATTTTATTCGTTTATTAGTTTTTGTCTCTTTTCTTTGGAGACTTTTCATACGCTTTGTTTCTTCAATTTTTCGTTTCTTCTCTTCTTTTTCTTGTAATTTCAACATCTTGGTTTGCTCCCTTTTAATTTTTTTCTCACATTTTTCTCGTTCTATTTTCTGTCGCTCTTCTTCTTTCTTTTTAAAGTATTGTTTTCCTTTTTCACCTGATATTACTGAAGGCATTGGCTCTTTAAAAGCACGCTTTTTGAAGGTCTTTACTGTATTTTCGGGCAAAATAAAAACTCCCTTGAATGGACTTGGCATATCAGTACTTGTGGTATATGAACGACATGTTTCATTCGTTTGTGTTTGTAAGACAGAATTACTAGTACTTGCAACATCCTCAAAACTGATGTTTTCCAATAAACCCACTTGTACAGAGTTTAAATTTTCTGTCTCATTGCATATTTCAGTCTGCTTTAATTCATTAGATGGCGGGGGTGTGGTTTCAAAAATATTTTTTTCTGTTTCCTCTAACTCTCTTATGGTTCTATTATTTTCGAAATCTTCATCAAATTCCTCTTGTAAACTGTTTATTCCTACCCTCTTCTCTACCTGTTCTACTGTATTGACTTCTATATTATTTATTTCTGTATTGGCCTTCACATCACATTCTTCTTTTAATTTCTTCCACAGCAGGTATAAAGATCTATCAAGATTATCAGGATCATCATTTTCAAATTTTTTAATCGTTTCTGTACCAATTCGGGATTGAATAAACTGAAAATGAATGCGCAACATTTCCTTGGACACAATAGGTTTTTGCTCGTTTTGGTTAATAATATTGTCTTTAAAGTATTTATCATAATTTACTGCATTTTTATCAAAAGGGAATAGTCCACAGCGCCGAAATCCGTTAACGAATGATTCCAGCTTTAGCTGTTGTAGTACAGTATCCAGAAGAGGACAAAAATGTTCTCGTTTTAATTTTCCTCCAGAATTCTTTATTTTAAACGAATGCACTGCTTGTTTCCACAATTGTTTCAGTGGGCGAAAGCCTGCTACATCCATTGGTTGGATGATATGTGTCGAATTAGGGTGAAGAGCTACCAAAAATATGCCATTTTCGCTGCAGAATTCACTTAATGAGTAAGTCAAATGACTTGAATGCCCATCGACAAACAACACTACTGGTAATTTAATATTGTTCTTAATTAACCAAGGATGGAAAATATTTGCGACATACTCAAAAAAGGTGGTACTTGTCATCCACCCTGATTCTGTTTTTCCTACACTCCAATGATCAGGTAATTCACTTATGATACTTGATGGTATTCGTTCATATTTAAATATTGCCATTGGAGGCATTAATTGACCAACAGCATTGCATCCAATCAAACAAGTGATGCACTCCTTTTCATCATTGCTGGTAAAGGAATAAACTACTTTTCTCCTTTACGAACTAAAGCTTTCTCTCCCTTTGGAGCTAAAAATATTGCAGTTTCGTCTATATTGTAAACCCTAGTTGGGTCATCGAATATATCTTCGTTTGCTTTCAAGTCATCCTTTACGTCGTCAAACCATTTTTTCAAACGCTCTTCCGTTACGGATGCCCTGGCTCTGCCCAAATGTTGCGTCATTCTCGGTGAAACTTCTGGATGTCTTTTCATGAACAATTTAAACCATTTTTCTCCGGGTCTCCCGTTTGTGAATGAGGTCTTCCTGTTTACTTTTTTTATATACATTTCAATAGAGTCTAGAAGTTGGGATTTAGTGATGGGGAAGCCCCTATCTGCACTTGTGAACATCCATTGAATTATAATGTTTTCTTTCTCTTGCAGAAGATTCGTCTTTGGACCCATGTGACGGCTTTCTGGATACTTTCCCTTGACTTTGTAATACAGTGTTGTCTTTGGCACATTAAATTGTTTCGCCGCAGCTTTGATGGAAATATTGTTTTGTTTCACAGCCGATAGTGCTTGCTGCATTTGTTGATCATCATATCGTAATATTTTCGACATATTAATATGAAAAAAAATTATATTTCCAGTGGCTGACACTAATAGTTCTAATGGCTGACCAAGGGTGTCAGGTATTGGAACCGCTTAAGATATCAATTTGAGAACTTTACACTAATATAAACCTCATAGTTGCATGTTATACGATCCATTATCGCATTTATTTATGATTTTCCAGTAGCTGAACCACCTGTCAGGCATTGGACTTGTCGAAATTTTTGAAAGCCAATACCTGACACCCCAAACATAACCAAAAAAAAAATTATTTCATTTAAAATTAATATAATAACATGTTACCATGCTAATAGACAATACATCTGCATGATTATTTTAATTAGATTAAACAAACTCACCTTGTTACACACTATTTTTCCAACATAAAATCTTCTTAAATACGTTAGTGAAACAGAGGTAAATGTAACTGACAGAAATTAAACTGTTATAAAAATTTTTAAAATCAGTGTTGCCACCCTACAATACTAGAGTGATTGGGTGACATGTTTACCAGCCTAAATATTGAAATGGAATAGTTTCGAAGCTAAAATTCTGCTTAATTTTCATCGAATAAATAAAGGTGTCAGGTTTAGGCAAAGTGTCAGCTATTGGTACTTTTACGTTATGTCGTCCTTGGTTTCTTTTATTGATGGTCTTTTTCTTCAGTTTCACGGCATTTCCGTTGATTACTTGGTAGATTACATATAATTGTTCAATGATATCCTCTCGATATCGATGTTGAATTGATCTTGACTTTCGAAATGTTCATTTAGTACGTCGATGGGTTTCTGTCTGGTTACTGAGTGAATAGAGTTATTGTAACCAAGTATGGCGTACAACATGTGTTCTTTAATACTCAGTGTCGTGTTTTCTGCCGCAGAACTCGATGATGTTCTATTAATATCGAGTGAAAACGTTCGATCATTCCGTTCGACTGTGGATTGTCTGGTGTAGTGAATAAGTATTTTATGTGTGGCCACAAATTCCTGGATTAAACCATTTTTGAATTCGGTACCACTATCTGAGGCAATCATATGTGGTGACCCATGGTGTGTAATAAATGTCAAGAGAGCTTTCAGAATGTTGATAGAATTAGCTCCTTTTTACTACATATGTTTGACCATATTTGGAACAAGCGTCTAAACCTGTCAATAATGTTTGTCAGTCTGCCTGAAATGAGTTCAAATGAATAATTTCAAGTAGTTCCGTTGAATTTTGGTTTCGGCGGGTTTCTGTTGTATTTGTTCACTTGAGTTTCGCACATATTTATGTATTCTTTTATGTCCTTCCTCAGATCTGGCCAGAAGAATCAATTACGGATTCGTAGTTCTGTTTCGTTGAATCCTCGATGATTCGACTTTCCTTCACGATGATTTTGTATTGATATTTTGTTTGTATTATTATTTTGTTTCTGAATGTTTTCGACAATATATTGCAAATTGATTGATAAACGCCATCTGGGTTGAAGATTATGGCCTATTTTATTTTTGGTTGAACATAGTTCTTGAAGAATGCATCAATATTATTTTCCTTTCATCCATACCAATTTGAACATGAATGCGTTTTTTGTTCGAATGCCTGCTCTATACATGGTGGTCTTGGATTGTAATGAACAAAATTCAGTTTTATGTTATTATTATAGTAATTCAAAGGTTTTTCCGTTATCGGAATTACTAGTGCCGGTTCCTCCCGAGTTGTGTGAACGGTATTGTTACTTTCTTCAGTTTCGGGGTGATTTGGGTTGTCTGAATCTTCGTCATTTCTGTTCATTGAAGGTGTTTCTTTAGGTTGAAAACGGTCAGGGTTTTCATCAGCTGTATCGGTTGATGAAGTCGGTTGAGGGTGGTCAGGATTTTCATCGGATGTGTCAAAAAAGTTATTCTCTACTGAATTGAGCACAATTTTCGCAGTACATATGCGCATGTTCCAAACATACATTTTTTTCGCAACCTTCACATTTAATTTGTCAAAATTATATTACAGTTTTCTGTATGATTTTTACTTACAATGGGTTTACAGAACCGCGACACGTGTTTCGCTATTACAATAGCTTCTTCAAGCAAGATAAAAAAAATCACTATTCTATAATACGCTATTTATATACAAGTAGGTCGAACGTCTCTTACAATAAAGGTCCGACTTAGGTCCGATATTCGACCCATAATTTGTCCAAATACTAATTAGTTACATACGAAGATTATTCCTAGAAATAGAATTATTGGCCGGGAACATATTCAACAATGGGGAGTTATTTAATTCAACCTGATCATTCAATAAATATTCTGAATTTTTCCCTCTATTGATTTCCAAGCTTTCTAGAAGGTTAAGTTTCCAACCTTTCTGCTCAAAATGCCTTATTTTGAACTCGTGGTTGAACTCATGACCTTCCAGAATGAGGTGACTTGCATAAGTAGAATTTGTTTTTCCATTCAAAAAACTAGCTCTGTGTTCTCTTAGGCGAGTGTTGAAAGATCTTTCCGTTTGGCCTACGTAGTACATCGGACATGACCCACATGTTAATTCATAAATTCCTGATCTTTGTGACGATTCATTTTTGTCTTTATTATTTTTGATATATATCCCCAATTTATTATTAGTTCGAAAAGCTGTATTAATATCATTATTTTTCAAGAATCTAGAAATGTTTACGCTTGGTTGGCCTAAATAAGTTATGGTTCTGTAAGTATCCGGTTCGGTATTGACTACTGGATACACCAACTTGAGGGCTTGACTATGTAATTTCTTACTCACAAGTGAGTCTATTAACTGACCCTCATATCCATTGTTAATCGCAATCTGTTTTATCATATTAAGTTCAAGTATTTGGACAAATTATGGGTCGAATATGGTTGTAAACCCATTGTAAGTGAAAATCATACAGAAAACTGTAATATATTTTTGTTAATATGGATTTTCATCAAGTATCGGCCAGTTCAATTCAATCTTCACATTTGTATTGTGTTTTACGATCACGGTTGCGAGGACAGAAATCACATTTCCTCTGTTTATTGAGCGCTGGTTTCTTCGCGGAAGGTTCTTCGGTTTCTCCTCTGATTCTATGTAAAACCATTCTAAGCTCCCGAGGTACCCTTAAATTGACCATTTTTGATTTGTGATAATAATTTGTCATTTCAAATCCCAATTTTATGAGATAGTCCATTCTTTTCATTATTAATCCATTATTATTTTCACGATGGATAATCTGAGAATTGATGGCAGCCGTATTCGTTAGGGAAAAAAATAGTGTTAGAGGCCAACGTCGACTATTGCGACAAATGTTATAAGATGATGACAATTCATCCACTGTATCTACTCCCCCCTTTGTTAGGTTATAAAATGAAATCATTTCTGGCAGGTTATTTTCAACAACTGAATCATCATGATGGAGAGTTGATAAAACCAAATTTGTGAAATTTTCTTGGAATCCAAAAAGACGAGTTAATATCTCGTTCTCTAACATTCAGAAATGCATTGGGAATTTCTCGTTTGTTTTTTCGAATTAAGCCTACAGCTGTCAGATGATGATTTTTCCGAAGTCTTTCAAACAAATTATAGATGGTGTACCAGTCATCACATGTGATGTTTCTGTGAGTACCAGAATAAGGACTGACAAGTCGTTCTACTATAGCAGTAGGGGTATTATCGACGAGAAAAGGTCCATCAGGTTGCTTGCCTACATAAACCTCAATATTTACTAAATAATGTGTTCGGGCATCTACCAAAGCCTGAACCTTGATACCGTATTTAGCCTGTTTGTTGGGCATGTATTGTCGAAATGTGCATCTGCTCCTGAAAGCCTCTAATTTTTCATCAATAGTAAGGTACTGTCCAGGTGAATAGGCATTTTTACAATTCTCTGTAAATTTCTCAAATAACGCTCTGATCGGTGCTATCTTGTCAACTTCAAGTCTTTGTGCTCGATTTTATTTATTATCAAACCGTTAACATGTGAGCGAAAATTCGAACCTTCTTTGGGCCATCGTTACTCGAAATATCTCAAAACCTGTACCGTCAGTTTTCCAGAAATCCTTTACCAAACGTCGGTTGTTTCGAAAACTGCCTGCTAAATAAAGCAGTCCTAGTAGAGCCTTTAGTTCTAAATTATTTGTAAGTTCATAATGGGCAGACTTCCTCCATTCACGTGTTTTTTCTTCAATTCGTTGATTTGTCCATCTTACATCTAACATTTCTTCGTTGATAAAAGTTGAAAAACAGTCAATAGGACTTTTTTTGTCAAATCATTTGACTCCTGGCAGTTAATAGATAATAATTTCAGTTTCTGTTTGAACAATTTTTTCTTCATTTGGTACCATTTTTACTCAAATAATACTTATGTCTCTCTCCATATCTTGGTTATCTGGCTCACCTTCAAATTCACTTGCGTCCTGTTCAAAATCTACATTATCACTATTTATGCTGACGTTATCAATATCGTTTTCACCATCTGATTCAATGACCTCTTCATCATCGGTTTCCATCTCATTCAAGAGAGCCTGGAGGCGGCGCATCTCTTTGTCATAATCTCCCATGCTCAACCAAACGATTCGAAAAGGTAAAAAATATAATAAAACCGTTGATTTTGAAACTCACCTCAAAACCAACGTAGACTCCACTTAAAAATAATTTGAAAAATGTACAAATATTGTTACAGAACTAGACACGTGGGGTTTGAGAAACCGGAGTAAACTTAACTATCCCACAGAATCGCTTGTAACAAACTTCTAACTAGCTAACTAATCCGCTTCGCACGCGGTAAAAGAATGCTATTTCCGAAGGCTACAGTGTAGGCTCTCTAGTTTTGAAAATATTGTACGTTTTGCACGGGGTTCGTCACACCCCACGTGTCAGACGCCGGGTTAAAAAAAAAGTTTCGAAGAAAAATCTGATTTTCGAGACCTAGTTTTGGAATATAATAATAATCCAATACTTTGTTCAGATGCATCTCCATCACAAATCCTTAGTAGTAGACAAATGGCATATAAGGGATTTCATATCGGAGTATACTTTATTACAACATACACAGAAATACATTTTTCCATCATCACAGAATCCGGTACTTCATCACATCATTGGGAGATCATTATCATTTTATTTATTCTATTCTATCTAATAATTATTTTAAATAATTGATTTTCTCAAATGAAATTTTATATCTGAAATTACCGTATGCTTGAATATTTATTTGTAACAGATATAGAAAAAAAATTCTTCGTTGAAGTTCCTCATACGTTTCGATTCACATGGATATTCAAGATTCATAGCAGGGATTACCTTGAATAATATATATATATATATATATATATATATATATATATATATATATATATATATATATATATATAGTATCAAGCCCCGACAAAAGCTGATGCGAACGAAGTCATTGCGCCATCTACCCATGGACGAGGTATTCCAAAAAAAAACCGAATTCGCCCATTCCACCTGCGAGGAAAATGTAAAAAGATTCGACATAGTTGATAATGTTGATGATGGCACTGCCTTGTACTGATGAGTGGCCGAATAGCCCGAAACCGCCAAAAGCAAATGCAGGATTTTCCTCTGTGAAGAAACCTGCACTGGCACTGGTCGGATATAATTCAATGTCCTTCATGGTATTAGCCATGGTATTATACATATACATATATACATCCCTCGATACCTCAGTTCGATCTAAGGAGTAGGCAGATTGAGACCTCAGCGTGAAGTCGCATTTACCTCTTGGAAATGGTTCCGAAATCGGAGCCGAAACGTCGAGAACAAAAGTCCAGACGCGGTTCAACCCGAACCCAACAACAACAATATATATATATATATATATATATATATATATATATATATATATATATATATATATATATATATATATTTGTTGTTTCTTTATATCCTATTCAATGAGAAAAAAGGAAAAAATACAAATTATATTCATATTTAATTCAAAATTGTTTTCCAATCATTTGGAAACCCTATTGTTCACTCAAAACGATTGGTGAGCAATAATGTTTCAGGATACACCCATTTTCTACGTTGAATTATATCTGATATACAGTGCTGTAAGAATTATGATTATATTGATTATAGTTGATATGATAATATAACAGTTGAAAACCACTTCCATTTTTTGTGTTAAATGTTGAATAGAAATAAAATAAAAAAATCATCATTTATCTACAAGAGTATTCAGCTCCAACTGAAAGATCTGCGGAGTACTCAGCTGATTGTTTTCTGGAATATTTTGGTGGTGTTCATCTTATTTTTGGGACTTTCAAGGTATCATACATCTCATATCTGTTTTGAACTTTGAAATTTGTACAACCACTTTGTATGGAATCTGAATGATCTATGAATAATTCCAATTATTTTAAATTTTGTTTTTGAACCTTTTAAATTTATTCGAAAGTAAGAATATTTTTTTGGAAGTAACAGAATAGTAGATTGTGATCAATTCCGAAGGAGAAGCTAGAGTCCTATGAGATATTGATGTAATTGCCTACCATGTTTTGAAATTGAGTTCTAAAGGTAATCGTATTAGTTCATGCATCGAAGACTTTCAGACATTCACCACATGATGATTTTCAAAACCATATAAAACGGCTGTTGCTTTAATGTGGCAGAAGATCAGTCCACCATTCAGCCGAATAGCAGCTGACGAAGCTAGTCGTCGCGCGTGTTGTTGTTGGCCAACAAACTCATAAAAAGTATAAAATAATATTTGGAAACGCCCAAAAATGTCATTGAGAAAATTATTACCAGGAATTTCATTCTCCAATTCTTTTGCGGCTATTTGGGAATTTTGTTCAGAGTGACTGGTGTAAATAAAAAAGGGAAAATTAACATTATTATCATTTGCTTCCTCTGGAAAAAAACAATTCAACCTGCATGTTCAAGTCACCTTCAAGTTTTCTATCTTTGGCTTCTTTGAGAATGTCTCCGGTTTACTAAGGCCAAGTTTGACAGATCGAATCTGTTTTTTCAGGATACAAATGGTTGAAATCCATTTCCAACTATGAACAAAATCATCTTCTTAGTATTATTCATCGAACAAAGACTATAATCTCAATAAGATTTATAATTATATTTATTACCAAATCCAAGACAAAGGGTGATTTCGAACAGTATTGAGTTGGTCAAATCTATTGTCATTATAATATAGTTTATCTTTTTTCGAACGTTGACCCCTTAAATAAATTAAAATCAGATTCCACAATAGATTTTTGTAGCAGCGATTGATTTGCTATGCGTAGAGCGGCCTTGATGTTCACATATTTGGACCACATTTGCCTCAGTATTTGATGAATAATAAGGTACATATTGAGTTTTCCGTTGTTCAATAGGAAATAATTGAATTATTTCTTCAGTTGCCGTCATGAAAGTTTCCCTTTTTATTCTGAGAGTAAATAATCGTTATGTGAATACTCATTAGATGAACATTCTGCAGCAATACTCTTGATCGGACAAAAAAATCATTAATAATGATTTTACAAAACTTCTGGCGCATATCATAGTCGATTTATGTTCACTCAATAATATTACACGATCATCTGTTGAATTCTTGAGTTATTCTTTCAAACCCTGAAATAATCTGGAATAATACATCTATATATTAGGAGGGGCTAATCATCTCGAGAAAAATTTGAGCAAAAATTTCATATATCAATCTTGCTTTCTCTGTTCAGCGAATTTTTGCAAAATAACATGTTTGTAGAGAAGACTTACGGAAATCATGATACAATTGCTACTAGAATTCATTCATTGATCGGATGGGTCACTTATAATGAAGTTCTTAATAAATTTTAGTCGTATGACGACCACAACAAATGCATACAGAGTTCTTATACTTCTGTGGAGTATCCTGCAAAATCATCTCTCACATGTAACTCAATATACTTAGGGTGTTTGCTAGGGGAGTAGTTTGGTAACAATTGTTTGTCAAAACCTATAAGGTGTAGGAAAAGTTAGACTGGAAATTGAACCGTTCCTTCAGATTACTCACGTGATTTTTCATCGCCAGTAAGTATGCAAGTAAGCCAATTAATGTATGCGAAATTGTAACTAAAACTTGTATGTCGATTGACACAAAATTTTGCATGGACCAATCAGGTGTCAAGAGTTGAATATTTAATGTGAGGACATGAAGTCACTATTATAATCACATTTGTTGAAAATATCCATTTTTTCATTTTTTTGACTGGGACCTCAGGTTCGCTCTTTGATTCACCAAATATTTTCAACAATTCAGAATATGGTTGAAATGAGCAAAAATTCGAAGAGGGGGTACTACGTCCACCTGAATGAGGCTTCATTTCATCTGTGGCTACAATAATCCTCCGTAGCTTCCCCTTCCGCTTTTTTCATTTCTTTATCAATCATCAGCTGCAGTCTCGGAATCCTGTTACTTCGTATAGTGCCCAAAGATCCAACTCCATTTTTTTGTAGCTCTGTCATCAGAGGTAAAAAAGAAATCCAATTCTCATGGTACAATAAATAATTTTTGTTGTCAGGAATCATTTCACACAACTGCAATACAATGTTTCCGCTCGCACCTATATCAGGCTTTTCAGCAACAGGTTAAATTCTTCCTGTATAAATTTCAAAATTATAAGAACCGATCCTCCTCATCACATAATACAAATATTTTATAGCCCTATTTAGTGGAACTTGTTTCCTGAGTCTTTCACATAAATGCGCGATGAGTGGCCTATTTTATATAACTTATCACGATCGAATACTCTTATCACCCACCTGTTCCGAGAAATTCGTTTTGCTAATTGTGATATCCTTATTTCTTTTGCACAAAACATTCTAGTTCGGGACAGTCCAAAAATTGACATGTAAATTATGGTTCCAATAAATATTCCAGTTTCTTGTTCATTTAGGTTGAAAGGCTTATTTACATATTATTGTAAAGCATATCTCTTACTTTTAAGAACGATATGATTCGGAGTATTTTTGTTAAAATATAATTCGAAATAAGGAATGGGTCTGCCAACTTCAGGTTCATCTTCTCGGGTTTCACTTGGAAAGGGCGGAATTTGTAAAGGAGGGGAGGTGGAAGGAACCTACACCCATTTATAAGTAACTTTTCTATTTTTATATTTGTTCTCGTTGTCTGTTTGCCTTCTGAAGTGCTCATAATGGAAGGATCATCTTCTTCGGATGTCGCTTGATTACTTCCCTCATCTGTAAAATATTCTTTCGCTGAAATATAAACAGAATCTCCATCACTGTCGTCAAAATGTTCATCTTCACTTCCATTGGGAGGATAGGCATCCCTGAAGGAATGAAAAATCGTATATCATATATTACATCATCACCTTGACTTCCTACTGTTCCTATCCTGGAACACAACAAAGGAAAAAAAATTAGGTGGGGACGGTTGTTTCAGATAAGGAACGAAACGTTTATTTTAATGGAAGACGCATACAAAACGTAACTGATTTGTAAAACATGAGAAACAGGTACAAATTCAAGTAAGATCAACTAACAAATTTTTATATTCATTTCTTACCTACGTTTATGATTTATTCGATGAAATGAAACATAGAGATAATTCAGACGGCCATCACCAGACGCCATTACCTTGACACGTTAGGCTTCTCGCCGATAGATGGTCATACAAGTTACATAAACCACCAAATAAGACTGTCATAAGCTGGAGCAATAGACTATCATGCACCAAAACCAAATTTGATTTGACATGAAAATGTGACAAGTGGTACGTTCCACGTTTTACCCATTCGTTAAAGACAGGTTAACAGAAAAATTCATTCCTCTATAAGTCATTTTTGGACGGTCTATGATCGAGGTCAAACATATTGACTGGCTCTTCAAAATGTTCTAGAGAAATTTTTTTTTGATTATGCTCATTTTTTGCATTCAGTTTCAAACGACAATAGATCTGTTCTAGTGGTTTTATAGGGGAATTTTTTAATTTGTCCCAGAAACTTTTCGAATGGAAATGTAGAAAATGAATCTGAAGGTCCAAATTTTTTCACATTATCATTTGAGTGGGAGAGATTGTGTACATTATAAACAAGAAATTCCTTACCATATATATATTCTCAGAATGACTAACAAATATACTCAATATTTCTCCAGTCAATTCAATACAAAGTTTTGATACATTTCTAGCAGAAGCTGAAATTGAAATACCACCGTGGAAAAAAGGAAGTGCTTATATACGGCTTTATCAACAATATCTTTGAGTACCACTGGCCCCGAATACAATAAGAAAGTGCGAAATTATGTTGCTTTCCAGTGTGGTACTTCATTTAAGGATCTGAGCTTTCTGTTGAAATCATTTAGAATCGAAATTTTCATATCAGTTAAATGGACAAGAATGTTTGTAACTGACCTACTGTTCAATCTTTCTTTCGAATTCCCTTTGATTCAAGACATAAGATGTTTTTTCATAACACCAAGATATACACAGTGCATATAGTCAATGGGAAAAAGGGCTACTAGTCCAACATCTAAAGATACCAGGGGTGATGAACTTGTGAGATGTTCTTGATCCTCCTGATGACTGATCTGTTCGCCTTTGAGTTGAGTTTGAGTTTATATATCATTCTCAAAACACTTGTCGCATGCAGAATATCCACCTTGAGTTTTTACACACTTGACGAAAGCTCGTGCTGGAGCATCACAGATTAAATTCAGAATTTCATTTTGAATTGTGTTTTTTTATAAATCAAACCATTATTTTTCAAATGTTCGAGTTCATTTATAAATTCTTCAAAAAAAGGAAGACTGTGGTGATGGTTTCGTTTTGCCACAGAAAATGGCATAGCAATTGGACTGATAACAATACCTTCATTTTTGATGAGGCCTAAAATTGGCCAGAACTGTACAGCAGATCTTTGATAGGAAGGTAATCCAACGATATTGAAAGAAAGTCTAACTGTATCATGATCAAGTTTGGAAATAGACAGGAAAAGTGTCAGATATTTTTCTATACCACAATAACATACTTCCATTTCATCCAATTTTTTGAAACCGATACGACTTCTCGGAGTAAGAACCCAGAATAGTTTATGAATCTAGAGGTAAACTTGGTTGGAACGGGGAAAGTGAGAAAATAAGATCATTTATTCTGTCTGAGATACATAGGGGTAAAACCCCGTTTTCCCTTCTTCGGGTTGCGAACTCAAAATTACAGGACAAGCCCCAAAACCTTGCGATGTATGACTGTTTTGTTCAAGGTATCACAAAATGATCTCTTGTCTAAGCTCGTCCCAAAAAAACTGAAATTACTGGCAACAGCTTCGATGAAGATACTTTTCAATATTCTATTGGTAGCTGATGTTAAATCTTTTCCCGTTTTGGTAGAAAAAAATGAAATCTGAAAGAAATACGTGTTCTGCAAATTGAACAATTTTGTCTGGATTCTTCAGATACCCCCCCAACATATGCATGCGCATAGGTAGATCTTCTCATGTAATGGCGTCGTCAACCGTCAAACGGTCGCTCTGTTTGTTAGATACACCGACATAACCTTTAAATAGACGGCCAATGCCCTGAAATTGATACAATTACAAAATCGAAAGATGCAATACGGCATGCGTATAAAAGATACCACCTTCAGGATGATTCGGAAAAATTAATTCTTATACATACAGTTGAGATTTTCAAATAAATATGTGTTGTTTTTTCCATTAAGACTTGTGACCCGTGACTTCCAGTGTCCTTATCGAAAACTGGGGTTGTCTTTAAAAAAAATCCTTTAATCATATCTTCAGATGCACGTTTCTTCACTGTCCAGTTATCTGGTATTTTTTTCAATGGCAGTGTCGTATTCGTGAACCAATTCGCGTGCCTTCAGTTTTGACAGTACATGGTTTAGTTTAAAGTTTAAACGATGTTACAAGATTTTCTGGAATTTTTTTCTTTATCTTTCGTGAATATTTGAAATGAGATTAATTCAACAGAATTATCCTTCACGACGCGACGCCACCCTGCTTAATGTATCTCTGAAGGTTAGACCTGGTATATCTTATTTAATCGCAGTGGTTTTAATTTTCCCACCTTTGGAACTCTCTTCCAATGCCCAAAGATTCCTAAAATCCCACTTCTGAAATTGATTTGAATAAGTTTTTTTCTATCGAATGTTGAATCTTAATAGACAGGTAAATATAATCTTCATTGAACACGAAAGAAAAATTGAACATAGATACTTACACTTTCTTGCAATTTTATTTGTCTCCAAATCACAAACAAAATATTTACTTCTGTACGCAACAACCCGTTAACCGCGAATAACTTGACAACCAAGTGAAATGACAGCTGACGTATTTGATAAGCGCTATCTCCAGTCACCAAACTATAGTGCTGTGGTAGCTAATTTCAAAAAAATTCATACTTTGAAAGTCCTGCTCTCATGTTTATTTTCGATGACCACATTCGGAATGATGCCAGACCTGACAGAGGATAATGTCCCAATAATATGTAGCATTTCTTACGGTAGTACCTCAAAGTAAATGCTTTTGCTATTTCATCATGGGTCCAGTTGACTTGTTTTTTTCTATTCAATAACATTTGATTGTCGGTGGAGACATGCTTCAATATATCCCTCACAGAAAAACAGATTTGGTTGGTTTCTCTGCCTCAAGTATTTTTTTTGTAATGGTTCAAGTTGTTATTGAGGGGTTTCACTCGATTTCTGTGGTTCTGCATATTCCTGTTTGAATGCATTGAATTGTCTAGAAATTCGTCATATTTCATTTATATGTTGTCGGTCTAAGTAGAAGCTTGTGAGGTTGATGCCGAAGTCAATGCGAATCCACAACTAATTTCATTTGAAGAGGAGAATTGTAAATCTGATGGTTCAATAGTGAACTCTATGTTTGTATCGTTCACACTATTCTATAACAATCTTTACAATATTTTGCACCTTGGTTTCAGGACCAGGAAAATTCAGAGTTGGAATGGCAGTTTTTTTAATATCCTCTCAATGGTAAACCTGCAAAGAATAACATAGCAATCAACAATACTGAAAAAAACGTTATTAGTTTAAATCAGCATTAATAAAAATAATCTTCACTGTGATATTTCGGGTAATTGATATATATCATGTGTTAATTTTTACAGCACATAAACTGAACAATGAATTTTTGACTTTTGAGTCTCACTTGGCAATACTTAGAATTAGCTCACTTTGTGAGCGAAGAGAAAAAAGAAAATAAATGCCTAATCTGATATAATTCTAACTTATAGTCGAACACCTATTGAGCATACATATAAATGAATACATATACACTAATAAAATGAATATCACATAAATATTTCATAAAAACAATCGAACTCGTTCCTGAAGAGAAACGAGGACGCGATATATTGGCGACGGCGTGCCTCCGCCAAATTCATCGCTTCAATCCCCGTACGATAACAGAGGTCGTACGGACAACTTGTTGCGCGCACAGTTGTTATTGCTTGCTCATAATGTTAGGGTTCAAGTTTTAATGGCTGAAAATTTCAATCGCGTCTCCTACCGTTATGTTTATACACGTATTATGAAGATTTTATATTAAGATAATTGAGGTTACTGCAGTTATTGTGTTGTTATAGTTTTTTTTAGGGTCTTCGGGGGAAAAAGCCGAAAAAAAACGCCTTAGGAAAATTGACTAGTCTCATTTTGTCTTTTGGGATTGGCTTTCGTCAGTGTCCATAGTCGTCAACTGAATTAGTTGATGTTCTGTTCGCTGTGAAATTAAAATGTTCATACGAATTCATTCATTGTGGAGTTCAAAAATAAATTGACAGGCGTGCGATGAGCACAAGTACCTGCCAGGTGAAGCGGAAGGTGTGAGATATAAGGGATTCTGAGTACCTTCGTGACCAAACTCAAAGGGGTGATTCTCTGAGTAAATGATTCTGACACGAAAAATTCATATCAATATAGGTCCACTAATGAATCGGTTTGAAAATACAGGGTGTCAAAATTTGACAAAAATTATCGTTTTTTCCTGAATATCTCAGTAATAATCCTTTCTCCGATTTTCTGAAAATTTGGAGGTGGTATTAAGGGCATTGAGGGCTTCATTTGGTCATCTCTAGATTGAAATAATTATGTCCAGTGGCATCTCCAGTACAAGTTTCGTTTTCCACCTATTAATCGATTCCGCAACAAGCTAACAAGTTCAAATACACTAAATGAAAATACATTCAAACCTTGAAGTGAATAAATACAAAATAAAATGTTGAAGTATTCAGAGAGACGAGTATAATGAGCACCTCGAAAGCCTATAAAATAACGAGCATTTCGAAGGTCTATGATATAATGAGCGCTTCGAAAGCCTATAATATAATGAGCCCCTCGAATATACTATTCCTGCGTTGACTATATACAATAAGGCTGCATTCTTCGGAGCAGATAGTCGACGATTTGTACCTTTGCTCGAAAATGTCGGCGACTAAACTCTCCGGTCTCGTAAACGGACAAAATATTTTTGGCTATATTTTTCTTCTAGCATAATATCCCGAATTCGTCTACATGAAGTTATCGGTCTCACAATGTAACCCATATCTATGTGGAATGAACTTAAATTCCCGGTTGTTATTGTACTGTCGGGATTTTTTTTTGCAAGTTGATTTTCATTGTAAGGCATTCTTCGACGCTTATTTCCTTGACCTAATACGCGAGCATATATTTATACACACACACACACAAACGCACATACAGTGGTACTTACATCGATCTCTCCTCTACATATTCTTCTTCTTGGCTAGTACGAGCAACTGGTGCGTCATTTTTTCTGTTTTTGGAGTATCCTAACGGTTCGCTCACAACTGCTGTCTTTTTAAACTTTTTCCCGGTAATACTCTGTATGGTATCGATAAAAACCCTTGATGTCTGTTGGTACTTTGACATCGGACAATTCCCAACCATTTTCTTATTCTCAATTTTTCGTTACACATATTCAATCTTTTATGATCGAACGCTCTCACCATTTCACAATTCCGCAATTATTGGCGTTTCCTCTTTGGAAAACACATCCTCTTGCCGTTCCATCATTTACGCGACTGACGAATTGGACCACAGCATGAGCGTCTCTCCGTACCCATGACCGGCGTGCGCTGGGAGGCTAGCGGCGCGTATACGTTTAAATTTTTCAATATTTAACGCCGCCGCCCTTGATATATTGTTTGGAATAACTTCCTTTTTATCCATCATTTTGAAGTGCAACCCAAGAAATTGCTTACTATAATGGACATCTCTTAAATGCAACGCATGCCGAACGGTTTGGTAGTTATTATGATATATGAGCATTTTGCTGACAATTTACAACTGTTATTTCCCTCATTGTTCCGCAATAGTTAGTTTTCCATATTTTGCATTGTAATGAGTTGCTATAAAAATTCCAAAGTTAAATATATGATAAACGCATACTCTACAACCGTAAGACAAAAGTACGCGTAGGTGTCTGGCCCCCGATCCAACTGAAATTTTCGGCGATCATATTATCAAGAGTTTCAATAATCAGATGAATTAATAAAATACCGAACGTTAAGGAGTTATTATTTTTTCATTAAAAATTTTTCACAACAATAAACAGAGTTATTTCCACTCTACACGTTCCTGCTGTGAAAAATAATACTAGTTAGGCGAATGTTCCGTAATTATATTGAAAACTCATCCATATGACACATACCTTTTGTTTGACCGAGTCTCAAAATCACGTTTGTTTTTTCCCCGAGAACATTTGGTAGGTTTTGAATTCAGAACAGCCGTTTGAGCTTCCACTGAAGTATATTTAAATCTATCTGACTCTCAATTGAAGTTTTAAATTCTATGAATTTACTGAACCCTTCAGTCATGGACTTAGTACACAAAAAATAAACAAAGGTTTTTCTAGAAAAATCATCTGTCAGAAGATAAGCAAATCTTGTGCCACTCCAACTTGGCTGCCTCATAGGTCCACATAAATCCTATGTGCACTAATTCTAATTTCTGCTGTGCCCTTCTAGCTTCTCCTTTCGGAAAACCTAATCTAATTTGCTTTCCTTCCACACAGAAAATACAAGGATTATTATTTCTAGACAGATCATTATTACTAACATTCACACCTGTAACAAGGTCTTTCAAAATAGATATTCCTCTAGGGCTAATATGGGCAAGCCTGCGATGCATCAATTCCAGAGATAGTGATTTAATTGTAACAGAACATGAAAAAGATTTGGACATGAATACATTTTTGAAATCAATGTCGCAATTTTCAACTTTTGAATGTTCAAGTTTATGAAGACCTCCAACTTGAGTGCCAGTAAATTTTACTGATCCCTTGATGTCAACGTTTTCTATATTATAGGCATCAAAACCTTTCTCATGGAAAACAAGGATATGACCTCTCTTGACTACTTGATATACTGAGAGTGAATTTACATCAGCTTCAGGTGAACAACTGACCTCAGTTACATTGGCAGTTTCATATGCACCATCATGAGAGTTGAATAGTTGTATAGGAATATCGCCAACAACTCCACATGATAATGTACCTTTATCAGCAGTCTTGAATTTGGTAACAACACCATCATTAATATTCTTCATCCAATCATTTCTCAATGACACATGATTAGATGCACAACTATCCATATAAAATTCATCTGGATCAAGACAATTCAATGCCAAAGCATGGTTTGCCATTAAGAGCGTAGTGCATTCATTTGACTTGGAATTGTTAGAGTTATCTTTCACGACAAACACTGATTTATTATTTTTGTCTTTCTCTTCTCTCTTCTTTTTTAAACTCGGAGATTTTGGACAGATGTGTTCCTATTGTTTGCATTCATGACAAACAGGAACACATTTCTATTTATCCTTCTCCTCAGAAGTGTAAAGTGCAACTGATGAATTTTCATTTCTGAAGGATTTTCTAGAATCTAGGTTCATAAGCATATTTATGACATCATCCTTCTTGATTTCCTTGGTTACAGAACAAAAACCATTTATAATCTGCTCATCTGAATCAGGTAAGCCACACAGAAGAGATCCGACCTCACTTTCATTAATTTTCAATTTCAAGTCACTTAGTTGCTGTACTAGGCTCAAAACACCTCCGATATAATCAGTCATAGTGACATAATCATCTCTTTGCACACGGTATAACTTCCTTTCAAGGCTTATTTGACGAATAATTTTCTTCAATAAGGTGCTTACACAAACATTGTGAATCAATGAATAGAAATGACATATGACATAGTCACCTATTTAAACTAGTACATTCAACTTCATAGTACATATATAAAACGAAGAAGTTAAGTGGGTTTTTCGACACAACATATATATCCAGAACAGCATCAAATACTAAATTTAAACATGACTAAATGGTGGAAATGTTATAATCATAAACAAAACTTAACACTATCTCTTCTCAAACATCTGAAATATGCCTTTAAAACACCTATACAGCGTTCCACAACATTTCTTGTTCTGATATGGCTTTCCGTATACCTTCCCTCTGGTGTGTTCCGATCAGCTACTACAATTGGTGTTAATAAAAAAGTTTGTAGAGGGTAGCCGGAATCACCCAACAGCCAAGTATGTCTATCTCGAGCATTATTAAAATTTTCTGTTAGGAATTCTCTCAGATTGCTAACCATCCAATTGGCGGCATCATGGACTGATCCTGGATACCTAACATTGATATGCAGCATCACATACCCGAAATGTATTGATGTAGATATATATATATATATATATATATATATATATATATATATATATACATATATATATATATATATATATATATATATATATATATATATATATATATATATATATGTTGTTGTTGTTGAGTTCGGGTTGAACCGCGTCTGGAGTTTTGTTCTCGACGTTTCGGCTCCGATTTTGGAGCCATTTTCAAGAGTGAGTGTGACTTCACGCTGACCGCGGAAACCTATCCCGAACACACACACACACCCACACACACACACACACATATATATATATATATATATATATATATATATATCTACATCAACCCATACAATGACAATTTATACTGTGATAATTTTTTCTGTTGATGAAAGCATAGCCAGGGTAAACAGGATCGTTTGCAGGGGGTGGAACAATTGCAATGTGCGTGCAATCTATACATCCAACAATGCCGGGAAAGTTGGATCTTTCAAAAAACCTGTTAAGAAGTCAAATATTAATACTGATAAAGCTTTTTCACGTTAATCAAATAAAATATACAAGAACATCGTGAGTAAAGAAAGGACAGTTCTTAATGCTAAAGCACATGATTCACAAATATACAAATAATAGAATATTGTAAAAAGAAATATGTAAGTGAAAGAAATAAATATTAGAAATGAAACAGCTAGTGATCTGACCGAATACCGAATATTCAGCAAGATACGAGGCCGGATACCTGATATTATTCGTGAAGGAGCCGGAAATTTTCGGACGCGTTCGGAGGTTATCGCACCTGAACAGAGATCACCTCTTACCAACAAATGTGGAAATTTCCCAGATTTCAATTTTGAGTAGCAAACTGATCAATAAAAGAAAAAAAATATATCGATGTGCGATTTTATAAAAATGAACTGTGTCCATATAAGCTATTGTGGCATAATCTGCCTTGTGTGAAATGATAAGATTTTTTTTTATTTCACTTTCCGAGATCCGACCGGATACTGAATACTATACACGGATCCGGCCGGATAGTGAAAATAAGGTCAGATACCGGATAGTAACCAGATATCCGTTTCATCTCCTATAAACACCTGTTTTTTGTAGCTGCAATTTCTCTCACAGTACTGGGGAAGTGAATATACTGATGTCCAAGATGTTGATTCATTATAGAAACAAACTCCTTGAGACATTTGCTTAGAGCAGGTTGGGATAAGGCACAATGTGAATCTTTTCCAACTGATTTTTGATAACTACCATGGACAACAAAATTAAGTGACAAAATGAATCTAATTACAGGCGGGATCCTCGTATTTCGCCTCTATTTCCAGGAATAGGTCTAAAGCAGCTTCTTGGCTCAATCTGAAGAATTGCCGAAAATTTTCTTCTGGAATTTGAAAAGGATCTTTATGATCCCACAAGGTTTTATTTATTGCTCTTTGTTGTTCCCTGGAAGTTAATGAGTATAATTCAGAATAAATTAAATTAGATGTAAAAATATCAATACAACTTACCTTCTATACATTTCTCCAACTAAAATGTTGATCAAGCCCGCCATATCAAAAAAGAAATACACAATTTCCACATCTACATCTTCATTGGAAGTCTTGAAAAATTTCATTCAATCAATACTCAAATACGTATTAAAACCAATCACACTTTATGTAAATATTATTATTTCCGTAGTTTTCTACGAATTTCTTATTATTCTAGTTCCATATATAACAATTTATTCAACATTTGAAAAATTTGTAATTACCATGTTGCACTACTTCCACAAAATCCTGATTCTCTTCAAAAATGAACAATGCATTTCTTGTTGTATTATTACTATCATCCTTAGTCTCTGCGGGTTGATCAAGATCCAGTATGGTATATCTTTCGTTTTCAATTGGACCTATTTTACAACTCTGGTCAATTCTAACGAATTGCCCATTAGTTTCTCCTGGCACATATCTGGCGTACTCTTCGTCATCTGGGTACTTTAATTGTGTGTTTTGGTTTTCGTTAAGAGCCAAAGCCAAAGCGTTTTCCGCGATTCCCGCTCATGTTCACTTTGAAAATCAGATGAAGAACAATAACACTTTGTATACTAATTTGCAGTTTGATAACTATATCTCCGTGAAAAGCATGTCCAACTGTTTTTACACAACCTCACTAGAGTTCAGAATAAACTAATCCAATTACTCAACGAAAACCGTGGTTGTTTTGAGTAACTACGCACGTGTCCTTAGAAAATTTCCCGCATTCTGTTAATGCCCATATTTGAACGAAAATACCGCGTTCTTGCTTAGAACGATGAACATACGTGACTTTTGCATAGGAATCCATGCCGATATTGAATATACGGGTAATAAAGTTGATGATTTTATAACGTCCAATTCAGCTGTGGCTTAAGATCAAAAATTGTTTGATCAGACTGCATTAAACCTCTGTCATTTCTATTTATTTGTTTCAAATAAAACGAAAAAACAAATCGAAGAAAATGACTTCACTTCAAGGCAGTTTGATCAAACTATTTATTTGACTGTGAACCATGGGCTTTGAAAAGCAACAAACCCGAGAATTCATGATAAAAATAAAATGGTTCGTTTAGGCACCCAATTTCATTGCATTGATTGAACAAAAAGACAACCTTAAATGTGCTTGAGATCTACATTTATATTTTCTGCACTTAGGAATCTCTCTGGATTTATGTACGAATATAACGTAAAAACAGTTGTTAATTTTAGCTTAATAAATGGAAAAAATTTAAGAATTTTTTATGAAAAAATGGCAAATGGAACTTTCTATAAGTTTCTACCACTTATATTATGTAACACGTAACTTCAGTTTCGTCCTATATGGATATTAGTGTTAGAGAATATGAATGATACAAAAACATAAACGAATTTTTTTCTCACTTTTCATGATGATTTCCTACAATTAGTAATGGGTACATTCATTACTTTTTTGGGATTGAAATATAGAAATTTAATTCGGAAATATTCACTAACGAATTTTTTTCTCACTTTTCATGATGATTTCC
This sequence comes from Zygogramma bicolorata, assembly GCA_032362365.1. NCBI lineage: Eukaryota > Metazoa > Arthropoda > Insecta > Coleoptera > Chrysomelidae > Zygogramma > Zygogramma bicolorata. Next base: position 162,898 of record JAVJAQ010002280.1, read on the forward strand.
TACCATTTAGTAATGGGTACATTCATTACTTTTTTGGGATTGAAATATAGAAATTTAATTCGGAAATATTCACTAACACCAGTGCTTTCAACTGTATAAATAAATTTGTTTATAAATCACAATGGATGAAACAAATAACTATAATGAAAATAAAAGATAATAATATTGTACAAAAAAACTGTATATTCCTTGGTTGGCACTATGGCCTATTCCTTGGAATGAACAAAATTATTTTTTAGCATTCCTCTTTCCTCTACCACCTTTGCAATCTCCAGCTGTTCGTAACCATGCTCTGAAGATTATTCTAAAATTATTCATGGTACAATCTTTCTACAGCGAGTTCTTTCTGACTGACACTGAGAATTGGTAAATAGTATGTCAATGTTGAGTGAAAATTATGCTTTGAAAAGAAGTTAATAATTTTCGAATATAATCAGGTCCATGGTTTGAACAGGAACCTTGAATTTTCATAGTAATGAATGTAGGTATCAACAAAAGTCCAATGATTTGTGTTGTAATTTATAGGGACCTGAGAAACGTACCATGTATTGATTGTATTGAATTTGCAGATCCTTGAAACCATTTTTGTCATTTCTCCCTGTCCAGTTTGTTTTTATGGCCAATTTATTCGTGATCAAATTCGTGAGAATTTTTCTGCAAATTTATTCGAACTCAATTTCCAGAAAAATTTTAATTATTGGTTGATAAAATATAATGAATCCATCAATTCAGTTTTTCTGAATGAATAGAAAATGAAATTCTCACATTGAATAATGTTATGGTTCACTGTGTCACATCGAGCTCTTATTAGAATTTTAAGGTGAAGGAGTGCTGTTATGAAAAAATGTCTCAAATAAAACTTTCAGATATCAATATGGTAAGTCTTTTTAAATAATTTGCCAATATACAGAGTGCTTGATGAAAACATGCTGTATCAAAGTTTGTAACGTTGTCCTTTTCAGATACCACGTTACAAATGTTTGAATAATTTCAAGCAACATTGCTTTTAACACGTCTTATAGTACATGGTTTCTATGAACGTCATACGGCCCAATAACCACTACCGCTTCACTCTTGAATATCACCTCTGAAGTGATTTCAGGCGCATGGCGGCCACAAATTAGTTTTCTCGCCACTATCGCCTGAAACAATTGAGTTGAAGTCTGATTGCCATTGAGCGCGAAGTCGTTGTCACTTGGCTCGCAGTGCAGCCACTTAGATCGGGTTCTTTATTAGGTACCTTTTAAAATTCTGTTTTGGATGTGCCTTGGATCTTGTGAAGATTCCAACAGATCATTGAGGATCGATCGCAACGAACCAAGCATGGCCGTGGCAGCCATTATGGTATTTAATTTTTGAGATTTCTATTTGACCACTGATACATTATTTGTGAAAATATCTAGTGTTCCCGTTTTATTGGCAGGCAGATTTATGAATTTTTTCTGATTTACCGAAAAGAGGACATGATTATGGATTGATAAGTAGCCACGATTTCGGAAAATTTTTGATTCCTGCATGGATGGATCGACTAGGATGATGGATTCTAACTCCTCTCCATAGCGAAAGTAGTATTACTCTACCTTTCAAATTTTGAAACTTTTTTATCCGGTGCGTCCCGACTCGGTTGAGAGGAGTTAGATTCTTCCAAGGACAACCTTGCCACCATCTTTTCATGAGCTGAATGTCATGGATGACGTTTTTATAGGCATGAAAATGAGTAATTTTAATTTTTATCAGTTTCGGCACTGTGAAAAGAAGAGAAAATTATTTCCCTATTTTGATAAAAACATATCTTGTACTTGAAATCTTTTTTTCTGAAAATTTCCTCCTGAATTTATTATTGTAAGCGTTATGTATCATTATAATACTAAATTTGTACAGTACTAATATTGAGAGATAATTCAATTGCGATAAGTTTCTCAAAATTTTAGTAATCTAGTATTCTGAAATTTTCATCCCTCTTCTAACCCGTTCTATATTAATGTCGAAATCGTTACAGAGATTGGCCATCTCTGATGTTCATTGGAACATTACAGACAGATGTGAAATTCCCATTGAAATCTTCACTGTCAAATATTAAGTTTTTATATGAAGGTTTACCTACTAACCAATTTTTCTTATGTAGCTTTGAGTTCTACCTTAATGTAAGTACCCTAAATTGTATATGATTTTCTTGAACCCTCAGAGTGGATTATAAATCAGGGTATTGTATTTGATAATAAATGTTATATAATAAGAACATCGAAATATTATTAGCTACCGCCTCTAATATTCTCATACTGTCTGAATAAGTAACTAGTTCTTTCCTGTAATTTTCCTCGACTGTCTGGTCTGGCGTCGATTTCAAAAAAAAAAATCTCTGAAAAGGAATGGATATTCTCATATTTCTTATTTCTATCTGAACCCAAGAACCCTTGCCTCCGAAGCGAATTCCTGTAATAGCCGGGAAATACTGATTTCGCTACCATAGAAATCCCAAGTGATACAATGAAAACAGAAAGCATTATTTTTCGAATGGTATGACTTATTATGCTTTGCATGATTTCGACGATTCAACTTGGCAAAACCACTGCTTTGAGGACTGTGAGGCGAGTTGCTGAAGCTATATATAGCCTCAAATTCCATATTATGGCCCATGAATGATTATCTTGAGGAAATAGAAAATGGATTTCAGCGAATGGGTTTTCCCAATATAATTGATGCCATAAATGGGATACACATAGAAATACCAAAACCCAAAAACCATGGGAATTCATGTGTTAACCAAAAATCTTATCCCAGTACTATATCGCAGGATTGCGGTAATAAAGTATCATTTCAAATGTTGCAGGCAGTCTGCGAAAATACCCTGAAGTTCACCCACTATTATGCAGGGTAAGTCGGGGCACATTATGATGCCAGGAAATTTGGAGTTACTGATGACAGAGAACGGAAAATATCCAAATGACACCCATTTAATTGGTGACATGGTTTGTCCCTGTTTTCCAGAAATAATGACTCCCTATAAAGACAGTGGCCATCCAAGAAATAGTCAAATACAATATAATTTTCTATTACCTAGAGCAAAATATACAAAAGAAAGATTCTGTTGAATTTACGTTGTTTTGAATTAATTAAAGGCAAATGGTGGAAAGGCATGTAGAATTATGCTCCTCAATGTTTGAAGTTGTGCTATTCCATCCAAAATTGTGCGATTTTTCATTCGTTCAAATCATTGAGAAGTATATATATTTAAATTGTATTGTATTGGCCATATAATATTGAATTATTCAATTTTGTTGCGTTTTCTGGCGTTCTTGTATTTGAAACATTGCCGTTTCTCCCTCTCACTATCCTGGTTGATCCTCAGTGAGAAGAGAGAGAGAAAGAGACAAAAATACATACGAATACGTTTTTGATACATGAGGGCAAGAGAACGCCTATAATATGAAAACAGGGTGCCTCATTTTGCCATGTAGTTCACATGTGTCTGAACGAGATGACGCCATTTTTCCATTTTATGGGTGTAGTTGATGATATTAGGGCCAGTTGTAGGTTCAGTTTGGTTCAAGCCCCAGGTGGCGATTGAGAAGAATTTGACAAAACTCGCATGCACTTGCTGTCAGAATCCGTTGTTTGAATTCCACACCAATTTTCAACTAAACCTGTACAACTGGATCTTCAGTAACGAAATTGACAGATCTACTTCGGCGGGAAATGGGGTATCCAAATTTTGTATTGTTTTTTTTCAAATTTTCACTGATATCTTGACATTGGGTACATTCAAGGGGTCCCAGCAGCTGAGATTGCTTAGTAAGGAGTATAGCTGAATACATACACAGCTTACTGAGCAGTCTCAGCAGCTGGGAAATCCTGATAATAATTCGGATCCATATAAAAGGCTTATATTTTCCACATACACCATCGGATTTGGGAGATTTTGACAGCTTTTTCCGCTCGATACATACCTCAACAAATGCAGAATGAAATTTTTACCAAAACTCCAAGACGATATTCGAGATTGAAGTAATGACGCGATTTCATCATCATTATTCTGGTATATGAAACCGGGCTATCACTTCGATTTGAATATGATTTGTTTTACGGAATAGTCGTGCGCTTTGAGGTAAGAAGTTGAATTTCAGAAAACCAATCGGAATCAGATAATAAATACATATAATTTTGAAAAAAAACTTCAACATAATCCAAAATAATAACAAAAAAATGAATCAGATTTAAAAATCCAATATTGAGTCAGACTTAATCTTAAGTTTTCTTGATACTAGGACCACGTGAATAATCACAATTTATGTTTCTGTAAGTACCATAGCTATGACCAGGATTTTTGTCTTACCATGCACTAGTCAACATAAATATTCTCTTTGAAATTTTACCACATCGCCATGACTTGCAACTCCTTGTTCAATGTAAACAAAAATAACTCTTACAGAATAAAAAATAACTCTCTTTTCAGAAAATATCTGAAAATAATATCCAACATAATAAAATCACAAAAAGTCAGTCTTGATGTTACGTTTTCCTAAACTAATCCTAGTACTACAGCAATAATCACAAATGTTGTTTCAAGTACCGATTTAAGCATCAACATTTTATTCGTGGGTTGAAATTTCCCCACACCACCTTGACTTTCAACTCCCTGTTTTGTTGCTAATAATGCTCTAATAGCTGTATTTCCCAATAAATTTCTCTTTTTATATTTTTTATATTGAAAAGATCGCTAAACAAACGTTCTACATTCGCATTGGAGAAAGGAAGAACTAAAAATAAAGATATCACTTTCTCTAAATTTGTATGTGAATCAACACTACCTTCATTTTTCAAACTGAATATCTTAGACCAATATTGCTCACAGTCAGTGTAAGTAAAGTTTTCAAAATTCAATAACGCATGCCTTCGCCATCCATTTTCTAGTTCCTGAATATCGATATGATTTATCAAAACAGGGACTCTATTGACTATATGCTGTAGGGGTAGGGACTTTATTTGGAATTTCTGAGCATCTTTGGGATCCAATATTTCTATCATTTCCTAAATCAGATCTCTGAATGAAAATTTATCTCTTTTATTACTTACTAAATCGATATAAAATGCCAGAATAGATTTCAAGAAATGTTCAATATCTCAATATCTTTAGTATCAGAGTTTTTATCCAATTTCTCAAAAGTTTCGGTAGCTGACACACCTAGGTAAATTTGTTCCACAGGAACAAAATCTGTTGGATTTTTATGGTTCAATGTAAAAATATCAGCTTCCCTGATTGCGGTTATTTACAACAAGTTTACAAGTTACAACAGAGACTTTTTAGTAGATTCTCTGTTTCAGGTTTTATTCTATACAGAAGTGGCTTCTCTGTTTAAAAAATTAAATTGGATTCTGTCATAAGACCCAAAGAATATTATATGAATTCGAGATAAATATTGTAAACCGATTATTTATGGTTTGTGGCATAGTTTCCGTCGTTACAGATGGATCCTCATAGACAATTTCCGTCAAATAAGCTCTCAGGGGCTCACACTGTTCTAGTTTCCCGTTCCACACATTCCTTCAAAGGCAACCACCTAGTAGTGGCTGGAGATAATATTTTGTGTATATCTACTCCGAAAAACTGTTGGAACTCTTCAAATTTATGCCTGCGTGAAGAGCTTCTGCTGAAATGGCTACCAATGTCCTTAGAAGATCTTCCACATGTCGTGGTAGTTTGAGACAAGCTCTAGATATGGCCAAGTGTGCCATATGGCAAGAGCACCTCACACATACGACATGAGGAAGTTCTCTTTGAATCATAGAATAAACGGAATGGTGTTCTCCATCCATGACATTAGTAGTGTCTGAAGAGAATCCTACCAAGTTTGCTAATGGAATATTTTTAGAAACCAAAACTTCCTTAAATGAGTTGAACAAACCCACAGCTGTAGTATTATGCACTTCAACAATATCAAAAAACTGTGTTTTTCTTGAATTACCGTCAAAAAATATCACACGAAATGCACATTGCTTTCTGGTAGAAATATCAGTAGTTTCATCCATGATTATAGAAAAGAAGAAACCTGGCCTAGATAATTTTTTGTATATGTCTTGAAAGAAATTCTCAAACTGTTACAATTGATATTGGTGGCCTTTGTTCTTTTAAAATTCATTTCTTTTACGATATTTGAATCAGTGAAGATACTTTTCAATAACGGTGTCAAAGTATCCATCAATGAAAAGGGCAAGTTATTGGTAGCTAAAAAAGACGATAACTTCAACTCTGCATTCTCTACTTCTATATCACCTTTTTTGGTAAAAATGACTCTGAGATTTCAGGAGTTGCTCTGACCTTTTCCCAATTGATTCTATGTTTTTTACTTTGGGATTGTTTTAATTGAACAGTTTTTTGTGCAAGAATTTCACAGTTGCACACTTTATAGAGAGCATAACTATTTTTGGGTTTTGAAGTGGGTACCTTTCCCAGCCATCCTTGAAATCGTTCATATTCTGCCAAGAACTGACAATAATCTTTTTTTAGAATTGTCATCAGTTTTCCTTTTGTTCTTTGATGGGGGCTCAACAGAAGTAAATGATTCTTAATCTTCATTTACAGATTGCAGACCCAATATTTCGATAGGTGCCGAGTTGTGTGAATCCTCTGAAGTCTCTGCAGAGATACGCTGGGAAGACCAATGACTACAGCCTGGAACTTGTGTATCTGGTTGAATTGTGGTCTCGGACGTCTCGGTCTGCTTTTGTATGGCTTTGGCCTGAAATATATAATATTGATATTACATACTCAGAATATTTGGATAACAATGCTTTGTTACCTACCTGTTCAATATTACGAAGCCACTTATCCATTTCAAAACAATTGAATATATATAATAATATACAATATAGGTATTATATATATATATATAATACCTATATTGAAATTCCAAAAAAAATGTCATGTTCAAATATCGATGATATCGATGTTAACCGGGACAATTCCATAAACAAGAGTTCTGTACTTCCATATCTGTCGTTTTAGTTCTGTGTTCTCGTGTTCTGTGATAATTATCTTTATCTTATGGTATTTTTGCGCTCTGTGCATTCCGTGATGGATAATTTACCATTTATAATTGCAGATAGCTGGATTATATAGTTTCAGAAACCACACAGACATTTAAAATGTTTCAGGTTCAATTTTACTGTGAATTATGCGTAATTGTGCGCTTTATCTCAGGGTGCGATAAAAGTGCGACAATGTTCGTAAATGTGCAAAAATCGCACAATTACGCTCCGAATGGCAACACTTCACATCTTTCCTTACTTCACTGAACTATGAAACACATAAACACAAGTCAAGTCTCAAGCTCAACATTCAGTTCAAAAACGTAAAATTGCATGGTGAGGTACCGGAACCCTTCTTGGACATGAGGGGTTGCTTGGCAACAGGTAGTGTCCGTCGCGTTCTCATTCGCGCTAGAGTCATAAAATTATTCAACACAGAAGCAATAGGCGAGTGCCACTAGACAGCGCGTTATCACAGTTGATACAGGAAAATTGACGCAACACGCACCCCAAAAAAATATTCAGAAGTCTTGGTGAATATTAGATGAGCGTTCCTGTCAGTGGGGGTCTACATATATTATTGCATGCTTTTTTCTGCACAATACATGTATTATACAATACGATGTGCAAAATATGTTCATTAATGAACTCGAAAAGCATGAAGAGGAAGAGGATGTCCACATAACTCAGCAAGGCAACTTATGGGGAGAGCCAAGAGAAATAGGATTTGTTAAGAGCTCATTGAATGGTGTATTTAAAATAAAAGCATTATGAAAATGGTAGTCTTTTTTATATAAAATACTATATTTCTCATGAATAAAAAAACGTTCTGAATATAAAAAAAATATTCAGAACCAACAAAATATATTCAAAACGTAATAAAAAAGTATTCTTTGAAATTCATATTTGGAATCTATCACTTGAAGAAATAATATTAATCTTTTTTCGGGTGGTTTTTTCCAGCCACTCGAACATTTCTCGTTTCAAACTCATCTTATCATCATGTCGTTTTTGCTTTCTATTTCCTATTTCTAGAGGGGATATTGAATATTTCTTTCTCTAACTCTCTCCTGATGATGGGTTTCTCGCTTCAGTATTATCTCATGTCTTCCTCTTGATTCCTCTAGAACTTGCCACCGCCAATGATTCGAAACAAGGATCCTCAAAATGAATATTTTGGAAATCCTCATAGAATTTTCATTCAATCTTATCCTCTCCTGAAGTGCTCAAATGTAACTTTACTTCGTCACATTTTTTCCCAGGTTACGCCACTTTTCATTATACACTCGATAACACTTTCAACTTTTTCGCGACCACGACCGTACATGCACGGTTTTCAATTAAGTCTTAGCTCTACGAACGATTTCTTGATGTCTGTTAATGAACGCGTGACGTATAGGTACGTTCACAACAGAAGAACGCTAGACATACATGAACTTCGTACATTTCCTGTGGAAAACCGATTTTAATTGCTGATATGGAATAAGGTTCAACTTTATTCGGCTGAGGAATACATAAAGCTCATTCTATAAAAAAATATGGAAAGAAAAAAAGAAGTAGTCAAAGACAATAATGAGTGTTGTCAATAATTCAGTTTCGTATGATAATCCTGGAAGCACGGTGCCTCACACTTTTCCTCCTTCGCTGAGGTCTTCTTCCTTGTCCTGAAGTTTCCGGTATGAAGAAAGGAAAATGCCTTCGAGACAATCTCAAAGGATTGTCGACTGTTGGTGGTTTCACAGTCTGTTTTACCATACGAAATTCCGTAATAATTATAAAAATTATATTTTATTAATGAAAACATTGGGATAGATCTCAGAAACGCATACTCTGCTTAACAGTACGAATGCCACATCTGTGAAAATCTTTAAATGAACCTCTTTTCTCAAGGCAAGCTGTATGATAAACTCTGTTGCAATCTTGGCATTTCACAGCAATTTGGTTTGAAGTTATAGTCCATCCACATGAAAAACATACTGATTTCTTTCAAATGTCATTATTTCTTGAAGATTCCTCATCAGTATTTTTTTTTCAGAACGAGTGTTTCCAGTTCCCGATTTGTTTTTCTTGTGGGGGTCATTTGTCTATTTTCTTCTTTGCGTCGTTGTATTTCTTCCTTCATTATTTTCTTTTCTTCAATTTTCCTCTTGTAAGCACTAGAAGTGATAACAAATGAGGATCTTTTAACATTCGTTTTGTTTTTCTTTTGGGAGGTTTTTGCTTTTGGAAGAGAACTTTCCAGATTCGGTGGTTGTGATTCATCTATTTTTTCCAATCTGCGACTATTGGGGCTAGATTCTAGAGTTTCATAATAAGCAAAATAACTCAATGATGAAAAGATCATAAACATCTCGATAAAAAAATTCTGAATTGTTCTGATGTGTATCTTGATCTGACATATGGATATCCTGCTAAATTTGGGTCCATCTGTAGTATCCATGTCTTCGGAATAATGATATTCTGAATCATCAAAAAATATCAAATGGAACGATGCAAATTTCAGAATACAAACTCAATGAAGAAAAATACAAAAATAATGAAGAAAATCATCATGTATAAACATACTGTAATAGTCATTTTCAGACTGAATTTCATTAAACTCAGCTATTGACTGTACTGCCCTCCTATATAAAAACACCGTATCTCCAAAAAAGTCCAAATTTGAGATATAACTATCAATGGATTCATTATGACTGATACTATATTTTTACTAAGATAAAACCCCACTTTTATTATTTTTGTAATTTTTATCATAAAAAATGATTTTCCCGTAAACGCCAATTCATGCTCAAAAACTAAGGATAAACACCCGCATACCAACACATACGGGTTTTTGACTAGGCAAAGTTGAGACACGGGGTTCTTGCTTGGTTTCGTGAGCAGCGCACTTGTTGCGACCTGTAAATACGGTGATCATACCAAGGAATCTTCCCTCATTTTTAACTGCAGTGCCAAGTCATATCATCCATTCACAGTTTTCTTATAATTTGCTGCTCATGATAATCGGTATTGTGTTGAATACAGTTGTATATCAATATTTTACAGAGGTAAGTGTCATAGCTATATTATTGATAATATTTCCTAACCATTGGCGGCCAGAATTGATTTATTTTATCCAATGACCTCCTTTCTAGACGAAAATTATGCATCTTTCTTGAAATATTCACTTCTTCATATCATTTGTGAAAGGTAATTGGTCAGGGGTTTCATTTCAATAGCTTTGAAAAGATTGTTTTATCCTGAATAGAATTGTTAACTGCAGATTCACACTCATCTTTGAAGAGTTTGAACGCGAATTCAGAATGATTTTGCCACAGCAAATTTGACAACTTGATTTACGATTATGAATTGATTTTTTTCACTACCAACCTGAGAAATTGCTATTATTTACTCCATTCCCCTAACGAAAATTAATATTTCCCACCCTTGGTAAATAATGATAATAAAAAAACACCTAGGTGAATAATGAAAACAATTTTATAATTTTAAAGATATTCACAAATATTTCATAGCCTAAGTAGATGTTGCGCGCTTATCATCGACATCGCGTATTCAACATGGAAACTGAACCGTTTCAATTTGACATGCAGCAATTCATGGCTGCCTTGGGTTATCATATGACCAAAGAATTTTTTTTTCTCATTATAGTTACGGAAGCGATGAGAGAAGTGGACCATTGAAATATATCAAAAATGCAATGAGATATTTTTTAGATTCATATCAATCAATTCATAAATAAAGCCAGTTTGATTAGAAATACGCTCTACTTGATATTCCGATATATTCAACAAATTGTTAGAAAATTACTAATGTCAAAATTAAAATTGTTAATATATCAATGTTAGTAGAGAAAAAAATTCTATATATACCTCGGCTGAGAAAGCTATTATTCACCTCGCACATTGCTTGGTAAATAATAGCTCACTTCTCACCCCAGGTATATAATATACTATTATTCAGTATTGAAATTTTTGCTTTCATTTTAAGTAGTCTGATGATTTCACTACAGGGTATGTTAAGAATACATTTTTATATATGTTTCTCATGAAATTTCAGATATGGCTTCCAATAGAACAAAATATATGGTGTCTTTAGCAAAAAATGATCTAGTTGCATCAGGGAATCAACTTTTGCCTATTTATACTGACAATGTTGAAATGGGAACTCCACAGTCATTGACTGACATATAATACGATTACAGAATCCAAGATTCTAATAACAACAATCATGAATCTAATAATCTAGAAGAATTCTTACGAATAAAAATATTAAAGAACAGTTTCAGTGATCCAAAAGGGAAGTTTTTTTGATGTTCATAATAAATTGATTCTGGTATAATAATTCTTAACAATCATTGGAGTCATTAATTTCAAGTAAATTATACCTATTCAAGATATAACTATTTTCAGTTATTCCCACCAAAAAAAAAATGAACAAGAAATATAGAGTCACCCAATAATGTTTTCTATTGAAAGTGAGGAATGAAGAGGAAGATGAAGACGAAATGCTATCAATTTGCTTAGTAATAACTTCGTTAAAACAACAATGTAAATCTATACGGTGATTCAACTTAGCAAAATCACTCTACTTTGGTACAACCAGAACTCGTATGTCCATTATTTGGTACTCTTGATCGATTTTCGATACTTTTTTTATTTTAAATCGATTCAATCGACCCCAATTACCTTAACTCTATCAATAGTTGAGTTATATATACATTTCTTGGTCAACACGGCTAGGTACCTGCACGCACTATCGAACCACCATCCCAGTCAAAAGAGAGGAGTCATATCTACCCTAACTGAACGTGCTCGACGGATTTGTGAACCAGAACATCTAGAGCAGGAACTGGAACATCTTCAAGTGACCTTGAGGTCGAATGGGTACAGTGTATCTGAGATCAACAGGGCCATGAAACCGAAGAGTCCCACGGTTCATAACAGGGAGGACTCTCAGGTAGTTGCGAATGCATATCTGCCATATATCCCGAGGGTCACTGACAGAATTGGAAAACTCTTGGGGAAATATAACATAAAAACAGTTTTCAAGCCGACCAAGAAGATCCAGCAAAGCCTCAGGTCGGTTAAAGACAAAAGAGACCCACTGTCAGCGGCAGGGGTTTATCGCATACCGTGCACCTGTGGGAAGGTTTACATCGGTACCACGAAAAGATCCATGGGTACAAGGCTCAAAGAGCATCAAAGGAACTGCAGGCTGGGGCAAACCGACAAATCGGCGGTGGCGGAACACGCATTGAGTGAGGGCGACCACAAGATTCTGTTCGAAAATGCAACACTGATTGCCCCCAACCAGGGTTACCATAGCCGACTGGTACGGGAGGCAATAGAGATCCAAAAACATGCGGACAATTTTAACAGAAAGGAAGAAGCGTTGACTCTAAACAGAATTTGGAATCCGATTCTGAAGAAATCAAGAATAAATAATGAAATCACAGCAGGTAGTGCGGCAACTAATAATGATGATTATTCCCCGAACCCGACAGAAGTAATTAACACTCCAGACTACCTGCATCAATATAAATACGCCTTGAGAAATCGAACTGTTTAGTCATCGGAGATGAATAAGCCTCTGAAGAAGCTGGCCACTCGCGCTAGCGAAACGTCAGGAAGAAATTCCAAAGAACGACGGCCTTCAAGCCCGAAGAGAAGTAGTTATACTAATAACCTCGGCCGCGAAAGCCTTAACCATTTTGATAATTATCTTTGATTCTAGATTTCTCGATTTCACTTCGGATGGAGATACGGGGGTTTGTTATAGGAGGGCAGTGTAGTGTTCCGTGTTCTGAACTCAACATACTGTTAGTTAAATCTGAAATGAATAAAAATAACTCAGATAATATTGATTCGTCGTCATGTACTCATTTTGTTACCTTCTGCTTTTTCATAAACAATTATACTGACAGGTTTCAGAACTTTGATATGGCTGACTTTGTCAATAGATGGTAATGTTTTTGGTGATGCTACTCCGGCGCCCAAAGGCTTATCAACAAGAATAAAAGTCATGTTTTCAATTGCCTCTTCCAGAAAAATATCTTCTTGAACAATGTCAGCTTTTATTTGGGTCATTTCAATAACACTGTCATTAATGGTTGGAATTTTTAATGTTTGGACTCATTTCGGTAGGTCGGTTATCATTTTGTTGACTGATGTTGGGTGAAATTTCATGATCTTTTTGAAATTATTGATATATCCTCCTCAAAATATCACTGCTTTCAAAGTTGTGCAAAGTTGAATCGTTTTCTAGTTGCACCATGCTACTTTTGCCTACTATATCAGACCTTTAACGTCATGAGTTTTTCGAAAGTGTTGTTCTCATTCTCAACATTCGATGTGGCACTTCGTCCCAAACATTTAGCGAAATCAATTTTGTCTGGATTCCATGAACATCAGCCGCATGCTTCGAATCCTTTCACAATTATTTCTGATTTCAAATTGGTTAGAGCCGCATTAAGAATTGGCGCAAAATGTCCTTTCCCAATTTCGTATAGCGATTTTCCTTCCACCAGTCCGATAAAGCTTTCTGCGGGTTGGAGAATTCGTGTAGCGTTGGGATACAAAGCTATCAATAAAATTCATTGCAGAGGAAAAGTGACGTCGCCAGAAGCCGAAAACATTACAGTTAGATTTGTCTTCACGTCACCCTGATCCACCTCATATATATTTTTTGCACCAACGGGGGCAATAACTTTTCTGATTTTAGGGCAAAAAAGAAAACATTCATCGTCCCTATTGAAGACACAGGTAGAATATTTCGAAATAGAAAAATATTTCTTTTCTTTCAAATAATTTTCTATTTGTCCAAACCATTTCCTGACATCAGCGTCTGCTACATTTGCTGATGCACTTGTGACGGCTTCCGAAGTTCTAAGCACCATTATAGGAGGGGGCCTTAAAAAATCCTCATACCAGTGCTTTCCTGGTACATTATTCTTCAAAGGTGTTTTTCGTACAACGGCATCCAAATATCTCCACACAGAGATGAATGTCCTCTTTTCTTGGTGGAAAGCCTTTTTGTGGCTTACCAATATCCAATTAACTAGAGACTGTTCCTCCTCTTTTGTAAAGCTTGGACAAGGTCTTTTTCGTTTTTTTTTTGAAATTCTCACTTAGCCTTGTAGAGTTACTCGTGGAACTCCGTATTTTATGGTAGTTGCCTTGTTGGAAGCCCCGTTTTTCAATTTATCTAAAGCTTTTCGGACTGATTCCTCTCAATATCTCTTTTGAATTTTACTTTCTTCTTTCATTTTCGGCGTCTGTGAATACAAAGTATAATATAATTCCAAAAATTATAAGACATCATCCATCGCCCCTAAAATTGTAGTATACCAACTATTGGAGTGAGCCGATATCAGTTGTGAGCCCCTAATGCCAACTTAAATTCAGACCCAGTGATTAACACCCTTCGTATTTCAGTATAATGGACAGAAACAGTTTTCGAAACTTCTCGAAATTACTCATTGTACCCTGAATATCATATCAAAATTCCTACAACACTTTTGAAGAAAAACTCATTATTTTCTATTGTCTGCCTCCTAATGATTTTCTAATACTTTGCCCTTCTCGCGGGAGCACTACATACACCTATTGATACCAACACTGTATCGAAAAATAAATTAACGAAGGAATTTACATTTGACGACGCAGGGTTGCCAAATTCTTCGGATTTTCCTTAAATACGGAAAAATACATTCCAGTAGCGGAAAAATTATAAAAACAGGTCAGGGTGCCAATAACTAGTGCAGTGCCAACAATAGGTAGTATCACCTTACTTCTAATCGGGTTTTGACGTTTAGTTTTCTCATTATCAATCTCGATGGCTTCGAATTTTAGGTTAGACTCGTGTGCGGGTTGCAAATCATTCATGCCATCAGTTTCTTAAGTATTTTGAACATCTTCATGATTATGTCCTTATCATGTGAAACATCCCTTTCGCTTTCCTTGCCAATGGCTTTTTCTTTGAATGTCAACTAAAATTGAAATGTTATATTCAAATTTTCATTTTCCAATTCGTGGTCATGAAAAATTCATGCCAAACAGATTGGATGGACTTTCAGTACACATGACGAAACCGAGTGACGTAAAAATAAACCCTACCTCAACAATTCAGTTCATATCTTTGCCTAATTGCCCTGAATAGTTGATGGTAGATTTGGATGCACCGGCCCTGGCTCGCATTGCAATCAATCACTCGACTAGAAGGAAGAAAGTTTTTTGTATCTCGTGCAAAAATATATTTGATGAAATCTTAGCAGAGCACTTTCGAATAGAACAATCACCATCAGTGCTTACCTGGAAGTGAGTAATGTATAAAAAATTGTAAATATGTAATTTGAATGGTTTTTTATTGGCAAAACAGTTGAATTCATGAAAAGTAAAATAACTTACTCGTCAGGTGTACAAGAGCCATAACTATAAATATACATGCTTCTGAAGGGCGAAATACAATTTTCAAAAGATTTTTAAAACCGGTAAATTTTTTAAAATAAAGTCCTTTTGATACGTGACAGTTTGACAATTTCCAACTAATCAATCGGTACGGCTCTGGTATCTTTTCTTTATTGATGGCGGCATCAAGAAAGTCAATAGGAACTTGAGTCTGAGGCTCTTAAAAACTCCAGTGATGGAAGTTTTCATCTCTATGTTCCAGGCTGCTGTAACTATATCTGTCCCATACTCCCTATCGTCTTATAAACGATTCCCTACATTCTTCCCAGTCTCATATCTCCTATGAATCGTACTGTTAAAAAGGAAATTAGAATTCCCACACGAACTTAATTCAAGTTTTTTCCGGTAAAACAGCTATCTGACGATGACGCTTTTGTGAATGCTCAGCAGCAAAAATGACCTCCACAATTGCCATTCCACTTCCAAATTCTTATAATACTTGTGTTTCGACATGTGAAGAATCCATCTGTTTGATTCTGTTTGAGCTGTCAGCAAACATCCAAGAGCACTTACATTTTGTGTTGGCGAAGAACCATATGAAGAATCGATGTATATTAAAAAAATCGTTAATAACCTTGGCTCATATAGTCCAGTGGCTTTTGTAGCTAATGGTGATGAAACGTAGGTTTTTCAACATCATTGACAACTTCTTCGTCAACTTTCTGAATCCCCTACTGACATAATATCCATTCGTAAAAATGCAAAAAATGTGGCAAAATAGACACATACAACTTTTCTTCTGTGCCTCTACATTACATAAGATTCTAGAAAATTCTTTTATCCAGAATGATACCTCTGGTCTCTTTTCTGGTGGGGAAGTCAGGATACTATGAAGAGTTCCTGCCAAATAGATGGTCGATGCTTCTGTGGGCATTTCAAATGTCGAAGCTGCTGTATAATGCCTCGTTACAGTGCAGAAAGATGGTAACTGACTTCTTTAGCCGTGTTATGTTGCGATGGAAAATTGTAACTATTTGGAAGAAAATGACTTTGACTTTTGTTCTACTCGAAGACTTTTTATTTGACAACAACAGCATCAAATTTTTTCTGTGTAGAAAGAAACAATCATTTCGTGAGAATCTTTGAAAAACGGTATAACGCATAAACCGACATCACAAATCCTAGAGAGATAGCGGGTCTCCTTTCTATCAGGTTTTCCAGAGTTATCTCTTTTCCGAGAACAAATCACGCACCTCCGGGTTGGGCATCTTCTTTTTTCCGTCGAAGGAACATAGTCTGGATAGTGCGCAGCTGACAAACGGAGAGGATTGTCAGAGGTACTTGGTCGACCGAGGTTTTAAGGCAGCAGATTAGAGTGGTATATTTCGATAATTTCTTGCACAAGAGCCAATCTATATTCCAGAGATTTTTTCTTACCTTTTTTTATAAAGAATAAAGTAGTTCCAAAGTGCTAACCCCAGAGGGAGAAAAAAATATTTTTTTAGAACTTCTTTCCACGTTATCGCGTAATTGGATAATCGGACAAATGTTTGTCATCCTTATCTACGCAGCATATTATGTGGTGGTAATCGATCCCTAATACTGGTTCCATTTTCCCCTGGCCATGTTTCATGTATGTCTTCAGTGTTGTGTATTGTAGATAAAAGCGTCACATCATCTTTATCTTTTCTGCGAATAATGCTTTCACCCTCTGGAATGCTCTCCTTTCTCCAACTTTATTTTTTATATTTTTGAACGCAAGATGGATATTCTTCAGATTGATTTTCTTCGTGCAGTAAATATAAGTTTTTTTGGCAAGTAGTATATTTCCTAATTCTGGCGAGGTGTAAAAACTATCTGTAGTGGCTCCATCAGTGATAATACTACCTGTGAACCTATTGCTAACTTATTATTTTCCGGGCCGAAATTTATTTCCTTTCCGGTGTAATGCCCAAACATATCCAGATTTTGATTCACATAGTATCAGACAAATCTAAATATATGGGACACGCCATATTTTATTTAGTTTTTGGATTCGGGTGATTTAGGGGATCATAATTTGCATTATTCGAAAAGTGAAGATATTGTTTTATTGCTATGAACCTTTTGTATGGCATGGTTCTGCAAAAAAATGGCGTAACTAACATTTTTAGTCCGATACTGCTGGAGATCTGGCTTCATGACACTTGAATCATATTCACTTATCTATATACGAACGGAACTACAAGAGGAAGTGTAACCGGCCCACGTGCAAAACAATACTGATACTCATCAGAAATCAGAACTAAGACTTTGTACACATGAGGACGTTAGACGCCGCGGTGAGCGCGCGTTAGCAAATGTGAATCCGGTACACATGACAGCGCTAGACGGGGCGTTTGTTGAACCAGTCTACTACCAGTGCCACTATGGAGTTAGAGGAGGTAACATGTCTTTGGTTGTTATACCGTAGATACAAGGCTAGCCGAAGACGACAAAGAAGATGGTGGGTGCATCCTGTAATAGATGATAGATTAACCATGGGTTCATTTGTGACGCTGTACCCAAAATTGAGGGAACACCCCAACAAGTTTTTCAACTACTTCCGTATGAGTGTTACTTCATTTGATGAACTGTTATCTTTAGTCAAAGATGACTTATTACCTTGTGAATATTTAGTGAGGGATGCGATTTCACCAGAAGAAAAACTCTTCAATACTCTATTTTTATAATCTGGACACTCCATGTCCCAGATGCATCTTCGTTTTTCCACTTCACCAATAAACAATTCTGTGTCAAACGCTTTCGCCTCCATTATATACAACACACAGATCATAATAAACAAAGAGGACACCACGTGAACTGGGCAAAAGCGCGCGCTCGACCCTAACATGTGTACGCTCCAATGCTCAGTCTAGTAACTCGAAGCGCGCTGCAAACGCGACGGTCGACGTGAAAACTACAAACGTCGCGTTTTGGGAACGTTGGTTCAAAACGCGCGTTTGCATGTGAACGATCCCATTTGTTCCTAGGTACTTGGCTAACGCGCGTTTAACAAACGCGGCGTCTAACGTCCTCATGTGTACAAAGTCTAACACCAACCGCACCCCGTATGAAAAAAGCGGAAAACATGTCTATCAATTTGGAACCAAGTTAATTCGGCATAGTACTAGTTTGCGATAGATATCAAGACAAATTATCTCGGCATAGTAAGGCAAGCGGTTAGGTTGGGGAGGTTTTGGTACGTTGGGTCGAGTGATTTTTCTTTGTGAATAGGATATCATACCTCTTTTGTACTTACGCCAGATCTCTTTTTTCTCTATCTTCCGACCATTTCGCGTTGTCTTCAGTAAAACCCCCTTTTTTTTCAATCAAGCATGGAATAATAGTTCCGTCATCTGAATTAACCTTGGCAGATGACTTTTTTTTTGGCCTTTCTCACGTTTGTATATTCTGAAATAATTTTCTACGGGGGCATTACTATCTCTCCTCAGTCTAATCCGATATATGCAGACCAGAATGCAAAATAAGCAGAAGTCACATCCATCTAGTATATAAATGGACTCGTAAAATAATTATTAGAAATTCGTGAATGATTGGGACTTTTTGTTATCTCCTCATAAATTTGGTTGAATTTTTGATAGTGTAGAAATGATTTTTTTTAGTTCTGCAACGTTCAGAATTTTCATCCGCTTCAATAGTGATTTCACTACACTCACCGATGTCACACGTTTCGTCACTTACTTTTACCGATTCCAGAAGACATTCAAAATTTTGGAATAGGTATTTGAAACCGAAATGTTTTAACGAATACGATGCTGACGTAATATTGTGGCTGTGTATGATTCATCCCATTAAAGCACTAGTACATTTATTATTTTATTGAATGAGACGAACAAATATGAGGTATTGTTGATGGTGTATTTCTCACATTTGCACACTCGACTTCTTCATACAGAACGTTGATATAGTTATATAAATTCAATTGCTTGAACACAATTGAGGCTAATTTCAGGAGAGCTAAACTAAAATCAGTTTCAATTTTCGTGATATGTGTAGATTCAGACTTCTTCTAAACTATCACGAGAATATGATAAAAAGTGAATTATCGCTCTTTCGTCGTGCTTTGAAGAAAAAACTTCTCCAACAAAATGAAAGGACCACCATCTTGTGAAGCCGACAATTTTAGGCTATAATTAAATTGTCATATGCTCATCTGCGAATATTAGTTGAGCAACGCTAGATTCTGTAGCATCTAAATGCATGAAAATGTCTTTCAGCGAACTGAAACAATATGGTTGTCAACGGAAAATATGCTATGTATTTGATATAGCCTATTATAATATTTCCATAAGAGTTTCACTATTGTTTTCGTAATTTTTACAAATAATTCCCGAAGTCTTTATGGAGAGGACCTTCGGAACGCCGTTCACAAAAAAAAATTACGTAATGCTGTCGGTTTCACCACAGAAGAACTGGCTGTTGCATGGAAATATTTCTTTGGTTTTTTTCATTGCTATAATATTTATGCCACTTGAAAACTTCAATACAGACGGGATACTGTTGTTATTATTGTTGGAAAACAGGAGGTACTCGGCAAAACAACTTCAGATAAAGATTTTATTCTTCATCAAGTCTCAACGGTACATGAAGTTGAGGTCAAATGGATAACAAGGAAGGCGCCTTCTTGATATTTGTTATGATTCCTGTTTAATAATTTTATTATAATTTGGAGATCTACGTCGTACATGAATAACAGACGCTTTCTGACAATTGACATTTCATTTGAAAGCAGTGAGAAGTTAGACACACGGAACACAAAACACAAGAATCTATAACGTACTAAAATAATTATTGAATATGAAAATATTCTCAACACTCATCCTTAATTATTTTAGTTTTTAATGAAAGAATGATCTTACGGTTTAAAGGAGGTTTACAACGATTTCTGTAGTTTTCTCTCCATTCGGGTAAATGGTCAAGTCCATCCCTCCGAACTTCCATTTGCGGAATTTCAGATGTAGGACCACGTCTCTTTTTTTGCATAGGCGTCTTCAAGGCCAGCACTTGGCCTCCCTCGTTTTCGTATAAGCCCTGGCTTTCCAGATTCACATAAAGCATCAGCAATTGCTATTTTGAAATCCGCTTATGCCATGTAAACTTCACTTTGCCTCCTCCATAACAGCCAGCTATTTACAACACACAGATCTAAGATGTGAAAAAATATCCGTAGATACCACTTCTTTGATCTTATATGAATCCGATAAAATCCAAGCATGGAGTCCAGTAAATCGACGCCTCCCATATATTCATTGTGTTTCAGTATACTTTGTGGACAATCTATCATTTTGTGACATTTTTCACTTTTGAAGAATCTTTGTTTAGAACCAGTTGGTTGGGGTTGGGAACCTACATAAGTAGATAAAGTTGATACTATTTTATTGTCATACCAACAAACAAGACTCATTTTTACATCATCCTTGATGGCAGTTTTCTCTTGAAAACTTCCTCTTCCACCTGCCTTCAGCTCTTTTTCCGGCATCATTTGACAGCCTGGTACTCGATTCAGGCGCACAGTGCCAAGTGGCAGAATACCATTTTTCGTCAGATAAACCATCAAGGGGACACTAGTGAACCAATTGTCGAAGAAAATCTTATGGTTCACAAACTTGGGTATTTTTTCGGCAAACTTCACCACAACATTACTGCTCGTTCCAAGGTCCGGTGCTCCAGCAGGAACAGAATTACTTTGAGAGCCAGCATAAATATAAAAATCATAACTGAAACCAGAAATTCCACTCAGGACCAATACTTTATATCCCCACTTCTGTGTTTTTTTTGGATTATACTGTTTTATCGTCGATCTGG
Organism: Zygogramma bicolorata; assembly: GCA_032362365.1. NCBI lineage: Eukaryota > Metazoa > Arthropoda > Insecta > Coleoptera > Chrysomelidae > Zygogramma > Zygogramma bicolorata. The sequence goes on from JAVJAQ010002280.1 coordinate 184,176, forward strand.
ATTTGGTAGGAATAATTTGTTCATCAACAGCAACATTTTCTTCCATAGGAATCAAACTCAATCTCTCTCGTATGTTATTCAACAGAGGGGTTACTTTGAACAAAGCATCATGCCCCTCTCTACCACGAGGTATGAATTCTTCATTATCATTGAAATGAAGGCATCTTTTGATTTCTTCCCACCTGTTACAGGTCATTACAGAGGATACTATGGGATGACCCAGGAATGTTGACCAATAATGTCTCACTTGAGGCAAACGAATGATTGACATATACAAACAGCAGCCGATGAACTGTTCGATTTCATTTTCTGAAATATTTGCTGGCCGATCAATACGTTTTTGAGCACAGTATAAATTTGTTTGAGCAGTTATTTCAGATATAATTTCGTTTGTGAAAAGGAATTCGAAAAACTGGTACGGTGTCTCTATATCAGTAAGTTCTTGTGGAGTATTCTGTATCCCTGTGAATTTTGTTTCATCTGGGTGTTTTGTGAGGTTGCCAGTTCTCCACATGCTCGGGTTCAGCTTTTCTGCAAGTTTATCCAGGGAAATATTATCGTCACTGTCATCAGAAGCAATATCTGTTCCATCAATATCTTGAAAATTGCTATCTGGAACTAAAATAGGACCTGACGCCTCGTCTTCCGACAGATCAGGATCATCACTATCATTATCAGCGGGTACGAATCGAACAAATCTGTTATTACCATAAAAAAGTTTCGGATCCATCTGAAAAAACAAGGGTTATTGTTTTAGTGCATGGTGTACCACCAAGAACTCAAATGCATAATGTCCCAGATATGAATCGAATCGATAATGGCACTCAGATCTGATAAATGGCGAATTATGAAGAAAAACTTACCTTCAGATGAAAGAGTAATGATTGCACAGTATGCTGATATTTTTTTCAAGAACATAAAACGTAATTTACTCAGTTATAATTGCTCATCAAATCACATAACCTTCAAAGAAGCGTCAATCAGACATGTACAGTGCGCACAACACGACAATGGCGTTGTTTCTTGAGCAGTAGTGGGGATTATGCTAGTATTCGCTCATGTATCGGTCCCAAATATGAAACTGCATGCAGCTTTGGGTTGGCTTGATTTTAGAGTTAGTACTAAACGAATTTGTAGTATGTATCATATATAACTCATCATGTGATAAAGGGTTAATATATCGGCAAGCTTGTACAGTATTCATAGAAAATGGGTACACTAAAATTGTTATGGTGTAAATCGGGTTTGATTGAATTTGACTTAAAAATAATGTATGGTTGACATTGACAAGCCTGTCAGTGCCAAAACGTTTCAAAATGCCTCGTCATTTAACTGAAATTGAAAAAGCTCAAATAATAGCCAGAATCGTAGATGGGTGGTCAATACGTGCATTAGCAGATTTTACTGGAAGAAGTAAAAACACTATTTTAAGAATTAAGCAACGTTGGATTCAAGAGGGGTCTTTGAAAAGAAAAGTTGGTACTGGTCCGGCACGCATTTCCGTCCCTGAACAAGATGATGCATTTCTGGGATATCTAAGTGCAAATCCTTTTGAAACTGCAAGAAATGCTGTCATTGACACAGGATTTTCTGGGTCTCAACCTACCGCTAGCCGAAGAGTCAAAGAATCTGACTTAAAAAACTGCGTAGCTGCGAAAAAAATGATGCTCACAGAAGAACGGAAACAGTCTCGTTTACTTTTCGCCCTAAATTATACCTACCGCGACCATCAGTTTTGGAACACGGTAGTGTTCACTGATGAAAAGGTTTTTCAGTCAACATATAATGGACAAATTCGTGTCTACAGGCCAGACAATACAAGATTCGAAGAACGCTACACTAGCGATCTTGCTTTCAGACCTGGGCGATTTTCAGTAAACGTATGGGGTTGGATAAGTGCTTATGGACTTGGTGTCTGCTGGCGATTGGAGGGAAGGTTTAACGCCGAACATTATCTGTCCATTCTGGAAGATATAATGCTCCCATCTGTTGGACAAATATATCCAAATAACTCATTCGTCTTTCAGCAGGATAACTACCCGGTCCATACCGCAAATGCTGTAAGGGAATGGTTTCAACATAATAATATTGAAGTCTTGCCATGGCCCGCTTACAGTCCCGATATTAATCCCATGGAGAATGTTTGGGGTATAATTGTAAAACAAATATATGAAAGAAATTTTAGACCAAACAATTCTAATGAATTATGGGAAGTTATCCACGAGTGCTGGGAAGAGCTGGATGCAAATGTTATAGGGAATTTAATTAACTCAATTCCAGGCAGATTGGTTCGAATAGTCGAAAAAAATGGTCATATGACCAGATATTGAATTTTTATAATTTAATTATAAATTATATATTACATTATAATTAAACATTATTTATACATAGTTTTCTGTTTTTATTATTGTTATTGGTTACGTTGTGTTTAAAACTTTGCGTTGTAGAAATATTCTAATACATTAAAATCATTAATCACATTTTATATGTTTTTGTTTTGTCTATCGCCGTCGATGAGAAAAGCCTGATTTACGCAAATATGGCAAAATCTAGTCATAAGACTTGTACCGATTTTCAGTGAATACAACTGTACATGTTTTACTTCAACTGTATTTCCAATATGCTCTTGTATAAATTGACTTGGAATTTGAATGTGCTTTTTGCCCTTATTAACCCATCAGTGCCCACCGATTTTCTGAATAAGATAAAGAAAGTAAACAACTATAAGTAAAAGTGTTAATGATACATATAAAATGGTTGTTTCAAAAATTGTATTCTTTATCCACTGAAAAACTAGGCGTACCCAAGATGCATATAACCCTGGTGCATTGACCGATATGCTTTTGTTTAGTCAAATCCTCTCGATCTGAGAAACCGAAGCCAGAGCTTATATTTTTTGACGGTAGATAGTGACACAGGTAGTGATACAAATGCGATTTTCTTAGGCTACATTTCCAACCAGGCGGCAGCTTTCGAGTGAATGTCGATACCGACGGTCTTATTGGCTGAATCCTCACGGGATTTTTCGTCACCAATAGAATCATCAGTATACAAAATATGTGAGGCCAAGTTCGTCTAATAGAAACCTATCAATTTTTTTGAAAAGTTTGACACTTCGATTTGAATTTGAAAAACCAGTTCATATTGTGAAACTTTTTCATTTCAATAGATTACTAGAATGTCAGGATCGAGCCACAAGAAGTATAGATATTCGAGGTAAATTCTCCGTCCAGAGAGATCTAAACAAAATTCCATAATGAAACGTCAGGAGCTTCACTAAAACTTCCGAATCCGAACGTTCAGCTTTCTCGTCACATCCTAGATATGTACTCGCTATGATTTTGATAGAATAGGTATACCTTGAACAACTCAAATCGATTTGAAATGATATACATCATTTGAGGAGTGCACGATTCAATTCACTAATACCCTGTACGAAACTCATAATAAATCGCTCGCATAACATTACTTACCTATCTTCGGTTCCTCAGATATCCACTATACTTCCCAGTTTCACTCACAACCATTGATTAGGAACATTTAAAATCACATTCACAGAGATTTCAATTCATATTTCATCAACTTGAAAGCGAAAGGAAAAAGCATCATAAGTTATGAATGTTATGATTCATAACATAACCTATAAATTTGATTTAATCGAAAGGCGGGACCGTTGACGTTCACGGCATCACAGATTAAAATTTCAGTGGATCAGGGTAGGCTTCGAAACCAGATTCGTGAGGTGCGCCTCTGGTGACAAACTCTCGAAGGGATTTCTTCAGTTATATTTCTTCAAAATCAAGAATGCCAGATATCGAGAGTTTATGACTACGATTTTTCAGGTATAAGTCAATGCACCAGGGTTATATGCATCTTGGGCGTACCGTAGCAAGTACAATGGGCTCATCGCCTTAAGATATAAAAGAATACAAAAATGTAACATTCTACCAATACAATCAAGAATGTTGTCAGTCCATCGGATTCTGGGAGTGGAATATTTTAAAACAGTCCCTTTTTTCGGTGCAGAGGGTAACCATGCATTTTTCGCACCTCCACCTAACTCTCATGTGGCATTGTGGGTAAGGGAGTCTTGAATTTTCTGGGGGTAATGACCAATAGGATCTTCTAAGATTCTTCTTGGTAGTGAACCTGATGGTCTATTCGAAGTTGGCCTTCTTTGAATGGCCTTGCTATATGATCTGAGGTAATGACGAGATATATTACGTTGAAAGAGTAACAAGTCCATTTTATCATCTTGGTGGGTTATCGCTTAGAGTCTCCATGCATTCACCACAACCATATTCATCATATGAGTAAATAAAACCCACCACCATTATTTGCCGTGAATGCTTATTCGATGATTACTGACTCCTTGATCCTTTAGATCAACGCCACCCATTGATGAATTATGAGTTTTGATTGGCTCAGGTTGTGGAAAAGATATCATTTTCTTCTGTTTTGCTGACCATCGTCTGATGAATTATGATACATTGGTTCCAATGTATCATAATTTGTTGCTATGATTACTGCACTGTTATCATTCCATCTAACGAACATAAGACGTTTTTCCTCATCATATTGATAATCATAATATCTTCTAGCTTTCTTTTTTATGTCTTTGGAACCTAAAAGTGGACATTGTTTGATACGATTATCGCGCACTGTGCCAGTGGCCCGCATTCTTTGCTCTCTAAGAGTATTGAAGAGTTCATAACTCGAGAAATAATTATCAATAAATACTATGTGGTCAGTTGAATTGTCAACAATTTTCAGCAGGTCTAGTTCAACTTGTGATCCCAGTGGTAGCTTTTTATCCTTCGTCGATGATTGATCTTGTATTGCTGAAGGCTCGGCACCACAGTATATATCAAATGCATAGCAGTACCCACTTGAACTGCACATCACCCAATCTTTATAACCAAAGCGAACAGATTTTCCTTCTATGAATTGCTTAGCTGAGTGATGCCCAAAGTACTTCACCATAGCTTTATCGACGGACAATCTTTCGTGAAAAATACCTCACTGTTGGAATTTCTTATTGACAAGATTCATCAATGACCGAACTTTGTACATTTTGTCACTCTTATCAAGCGTCGAGTTGTCAGCTAAATGAATATACTACTTGATCGCCGAATCTATTTCGGCTGATCGCATTCGAAACAAATGGAATCCAAATTCCAATAATAATGATAATAATAATACTCTTTATTCAGTAATGAAAAGGCGAAGTTCAGCTGTGCCAACCTAGATTTGCACGCTGTTCTTCCAAACATGTAGTAGGTCGAACACAATATCCTAATAATACATATGAACCTGATAATAAAAAGGCATTCACAAACATGATCATTCATAATGTATACACATAATCACAATATATCTACAAACTGGATCATAACTAAAAAATAAATTGAGAGTTCAGCAAAAACTTTTTACATATACATACATCCACAATATATTTATTGGCTCTAACAATGAGCATTATATTGTACCTAATATGAGTTCAGTAGAAACATTTTATATTTTTTCGGAAACCTAGTTACTGGCAGACCTCTGAGATGGGATTGTAACGAATTGTAAACTTTAACTTTATTATAAGAAAAGGACCGTTCGAAATATTTCGATTTATGTGGTGGTTGTGATAGGTTGCCCTTGAATCTGACATTCAAATTATGAACATCAGTTCGGAATTTGATTTTCCTATATAGATATGATGGACTTTTATTCTTAATTATTTTATGAAATAATGTGGCACTGTGAAGCAGGCGTCTTGTTTTCATATCGATCCATTTTGCTGTCTTCAGTTTATGAGTGATGGGGTTCCTTCTTCGGATGCCATATATGAAACGAAGACAGTGGTTCTGAATAATCATCTGTATTTTTTTTTTCACTCATAGAAGTCAAACAGTTACCATATACAATATCGGCATGGTTGAATATTGATAAGATGAGTGAGTCACATAGATTTTTTTTTCAAATCGGAATTCAGCAAGTGTCTCGAATTATATAACGATTTCAAACCTATGATTGATTTTTTAATACAGTTTCTGATGTGTGTTTCGAATCTCAAATTTGTATCGATTGTGAGACCTAGTACTTTTAATTCTTCCTTCAGAGGTAATGTAATGCCATCGATATTAATATTCAGCTGTGGAATTAGTTGTTCTCTGCAATTCGGTTTACAGAAAAACATGAAAGCTGATTTGTTTGGGTTCAGTCTGAGGAAGCATTGACCTGATATTTTGGTGAGAGTACTGAGGTCTTCGTTTATTTTTGCACAACTTTCAACAATTCTCAAGGGATCGAACGAGTATATTATGTGGGTATCATCTGCATATCTTTGGTTTCTACAATATTTCATGTGCAATGGGAGAAAAGCTGTGTATATGTTGAACAGAATAGGGCCCACAATAGACCCTTGGGGTACTCCACTGGTGATAAACATCGTATCTGGAACTGAGATAGTTTGCTATGAATGCAACAACATTTGCCCAGCAACCTATGAATTTAAAAATTTGCATTAAAATGGCATGATCAATCGTATCGAAAGCCTTAGTTAGAGTAATCGAGCGCTACTAAGACAGTACACATGTTTTCATCCACTGAGGAAATAATTTGGTCTGTAAGATCCAATAGAGCTGTTGCACAACTGTAACCACTTCTGAATCCCGATTGTTCACAGGGTAGGATATTATTCACTTGGAGGTGGTCCACTAGTTGTTTCTTCGCAAAATATTCTATTATCTTAGATGAAATGTGTAATATATTGATTGGCCTTAAATCGTTATAAGAGAGAGGTAATTTAATTTTTGGAAGAGGTATAACGTTTGCTAGTTTCCACTGTTTCGGAAATACAGAATTTTTAAAGCAGAAATTGATTAAATGACATATATATTTCAAGATGAATGGAAAGCACATCAGTAGAAAATTTATGTGTAGTCCGTCAGAACCTACTGTGCGTGATTTAACTGAAAGCATGTAATTAGCCACCTCGTGCTCAGTTACTTTTCTTAAATCCATATAAGAACTCACATCTTCTTTGATACCCTGATAATAGCCAATATTAATTCGAGAACCACTGTTTTGTGGAATTGAGTGGAGAAAATGCTTGTTAATTTGGTTTACATTTCGTAAGTTTTCCGGAATTTCTGTAACTTTACGTTTATTGTGAATATTCAACCTTTTCATTTTATCCCAAATATTCCTTCCAATACTTAAATCATTGAGGTATGCTCTTTTGTCATTTCGTATCGAAGTTGTCAAGAAATTTTTCAATTCTTTGTATTCCTGAAAATGAACTGAATTTTTTGAAAGTTTATACTTTTGTAAGGCTTTATTTTTAAATTCGATTAACGTTTTAATATCTTGTGTGATCCATGGTTGATTAGGTTTCTTAAATGCGCACAATGTAAGTGGTGCATGCAGGTCGAGCAGCGTTGTTAAATTATCATTGAAAAAAGTTACTTTATCATTAATTTCAGCTAGATTATACATATTGTGCCATGGAATAGAACGTAGTGATCATACAAAACCTCAATATCTATATTTTTTAAGTTTCTGTAGCGTTTCACTTTTGTCTGTGAGCGGCCTCTTTCGAAATCGAAATTTGCAAAAACCATTTCATGATCCGAAATGCCACATGATACTGTATCACTTTCTGCTTCCGAAATATTCTGTGGAATAATGATGAAATCAAAAAGCGAAGCGCTGGTGTTCGTTATCCTAGTGGCGGAGTTGATTATTTGTTTCAGTCCAGTCGTATCTAAAAAATTCAATAGGTTCTCAGCTGCTGCAAGATTAGGTTTCAAAAGATCTATATTGAAATCACCCAGACACATTAGATGATAACAAGACGGCAATAAGCCAATGAGAGTATTTTCAAAATCACCCAAAACGTGTTTGTATTGAAGTTGGGTGCTTTATAAATGCATCCTACAATTATCTTTCGTTTCTCGAATTTGATGCTAATCCAGATGTTCTCAAATTCATGATCTATGGGCAAGATTTTGTGAGTTAAACCCTTTTTTATATACATTTCCACTCCCCCTTCTCTAACCAGATTTTTTCGATCGTTTCTCACGAAATTATAACCATATACGTGTACCGCATCAACAGGTACGCCGCCAGTCAGCCAAGTTTCACAAACTGTGATAACATCATAATTCTCCGCTGAGAAAAAACTCGAAAAATCATTTAAATGTCCAAGTAACGATCTTACGTTCAATTGACAAATTCTCATAGTATTTATTCTCTCTAGTATACCCTCGAACTTATATAAAAATTCTCAGAGATACATGATTATATTTAAATATTGGTAAAGTGAAGAACATAGGTACATATCAGTATCATCATATAAAATGGATAAAAAAAAATTAAAAACAATTGAGAAGACTATGTAAAAAAGATTTCAAATAATGGAAAAAAAATAAACTACTTTCTCCTTTTCTTGGGTCTTTTGTTATTTTTGTTCTCATTTACTGGACTAGGTGTTTTTTCCTTGCGCTTCCGCAGTGCACGCCCGCCCTCGTCTACAGATTTTTCATTTTCTTCTGCGCATTGCTCTTCGAAATCCAACTCGCAGTCTGTGTCCGAGTCCGATTCTTCCAGATCAGAGGCCGAATATAACTTATTATCAACTTCCAATTTAAATCCCTTTATTTTCGCTACTAATCCTTTTTTGCGTGCCAGGAGTAGATGTTTCCTCAATACCTTATGCTCAGCTCTGTCCTCCCTGCTCAGATCATTGGAGATCGAGATGTTAGAATTTTTGAGTGCTTTCAAATTCTCGGAGTTTATGAACAGCTCTCGCTTCTTCAGAAATGAAGTGAATTTGATGATAATGGGAGCCTTCGACTGATTACCCAGTTTATAAACGTTATTCAGCTCTGCCGTATTGACATTCACTTCAAGAAGGTCCTTGAAAATACCTGTGACTTTGGCAACTAAGTTGTTATTCTCAGCTTCAACACCAAATAATATTATATTATTCTTCCGATTTTGTCGTTCTAGCTGTTGACACTTCTTCTCCAAACTAGTGATCTTTGCATTTGCCTCTTTGAGCCTTTCGTTCAAGATTTTCACATCGTTATTTATGAGTTGCTTTATTTCGTTTATTTCGTTTGAGCGGTGTTAGCAGCCTCCAGTAGATCTTGAATGTTTTCGAGGGTTAATCCTGTCATTAGTTAACAGTGCGCGATCTTTTCGTGATAGAATAAAGTACGTATAGGACTAAGCACTCCCACCTCAACAAGCCTCTGTATTGTAGGCAGGAACCCAGTGTAAGCCAAAATAGTCTTTATGTTGTCATTATATTCAATGGCGTGTTTAACATACCCTCTTTCAATCCTAATGGTCTTGGTAGTTTTGTCTTGGGATTTTCACCAGGGGATGTTTGTTAGAATATAAACACACTAATCAGTTTTCACAATATTTGAAACACTGCCAAGGGGTGAATTAGATGAAATTATTAGGACTTTTGTCAGCGACAATCACATGTGAGCGGCACTACTACTACTGGTCCCAGAAGAATCGTATTCATGAACTGTCAACTTCAACGTAAAGACGTTCACGAGGTAGTCTGTGATAGACAGAGAAGAGGAGGAATCCAATGAAAATCTTCATTTCATCATTAGTGACGTTGAATTTATGGTCGTTTCTGGATCTTGCGTAAATATTACTTTCAATAACGCATGCCTTCGCCATTCATTTTCTATTTCCTGAATATTGATATGATTTATCAAAACAGGAAATCTATTGACTATATGCTGTAGGGACTTTATTTGGAATTTCTGAGCATTTTTGGGATCCAATAATTCTATCATTTCATGAATCGGATCTCTGAATAAAAATTTGTGTTTTATCACTTACTAAATCGATATAAAATGCCAGAATGGATTTCAAGAAATGTTCAATATCTTTAGTATCAGAGTTTTTCTTCAATTTCTCAAAAGTTTCGGTAGCTGACACACCTAGGAAAATGTCTTCCAAAGGAAAGAAATCTGATAGATTTTTATGGTTCAATGTAAAAATATTCTCAGCTTCCCTGATTGCAGTTACAACAGAGACTTTTCAATAGATTCTCTGTTTCAGGTTTCATTCTATACAGAAGTGGCTTCTCTGTTTGAAAAATTAAATTGAATTCTGTCATAAGACCCAAAAAATATGACATGGATTCGAGATAAATATTGTGAACTGATTATTCATGGTTTCTAGCATAGTTTCCGTCGTTACAGATGGATCCTCATAGACAATTTCCGTCAAATGAGCTGTCAGGGGCTCATACTGTTCTAGTTCCCCGTTCCACACATTCCTTCAAAGGCAACCACCTAGTAGTGGCTGGAGATAATATTTTGTGTATATTTACTTCGAAAAACTGTTGGAACTCTTCAAATTCATGCCTGCGTGAATAGTTTCTGCTGAAATGGCTACCAATGTTCCTCAGATCTTCCACATGTCGTGGTAGTTCAAGACAAGCTCTAGATATGACCAAGTGTGCCATATGGCAAGGGCACCTTACACATACGACATGAGGAAGTTCTTCTTGAATCATAGAAAAAACGGAATGATGTTCTCCAACCATGACATTAGTAGTGTCTGAAGAGAAACCTACCAAGTTTGTTGATGGAATATTTTTGGAAACCAAAACTTCCTTGAATATGTTGAACAAACCCACAGCTGTAGAATTATGCACTTCAACAATATCAAAAAACTGTGTTTTTGTTGAATTACCGTCAAAAACTATCACAAGAATGCACATGATTATAGAAAAAAAGAAACCTGACCTTGATAATTTTTTGTATATGTCTTGAAGGAAATTCTCGAACTGTTACAAATGATATTGGTAGCCTTTGTTCTTTTCAAATTCATTTCTTTTACGATATTTGAATCAGTGAAGATACTTGTCAATAACGGGTCAAAGTATCCATCAATGAAAGGGGGAAGTTATTAGTGGCTAAAAAAGACGATAACTTCAACTCTGCATTCTTTACTTCTATATCACCTTTTTTTGGTTAAAATAACTCTGAGATTTTAGGAGTTATTCTGACCTTTTTCCGATTAATTTTATGTTTTTCACAATGGAATTGTTTTAATAGAACACTTTTTTGTGCAAGAATTTCACACTTGCACACTTTGCAGAGAGCATAATCATTTTTGGGTTTTGAAGTAGGTACCTTTTCCAGCCATCCTTGAATTCGTTCATATTCTGCCAAAAACTGACAAAAGTCTTTTTTGGAATTGTCACCAGTTTTTCTTTTTTTCTTGGATGGGGGCTCAACAGAAATAAATGATTCTGAATCTTCATTTATAGATTGCAGACCCAATATCTCTGTGAATTATGCGAAATTGTGCGCTTTATCTCAGGGTGCGATAAAAGTGCGACAATGTTCGTAAATGTGCAAAAATCGCACCAATACGCTCCGAACGGCAACACTACACTTACTTCACTGAACTATGAAACAAAAGTCAAGTCTTAACCCTTAACTGTGCTGGCCATTTTAAATAACACCTGCATGCTGGTGGAGTCTCAACGTACCCCAAAAAAAATTAAATTTGTAGGACAGTTACTGTAAACTCAATGAACTAAGTTATATTCAAAATTATATGTGATACATACTGTTATGATGACATAAATATTTAAAGGCAACTATTACAAATAGTATTCGAATGAATGGAGCAAATGTGTTTTTGCACTTTTTGCACACTGTTTTCGTTTTTCGATTATAACTTCTTGGACAATCAGAACAACGAGCTTTCCTTGTTGGATTTTCTTCTGAAGATGCAAAAGAGGCTTCTGAACCACCTAGTTTGATCATTATCTGCCGTAGTTCTTGTGTGAGATGTGTTGCATCCCGGCGTTTGATATAAGGTTTTATCAGCGATTTTCCTAATTTATTTAGGTATGAACGCCAGATTTTTTTCCTTTTTTGTCATAACTTCCATTACATTCCAGAATTGTTAAACTGTTAACACCAGCAATATTCAAAATAGCATAAAAAATTACCATTGGCCATCGTCTGGTTTGACATGCTACAGAATACCCAGCACACATTCGATCAAGTGTATCGACTCCACATTTGTAATTATTATAATCGTTTATTATATCAGGTTTTCCATTTTCACCAATTTTCTCCCTAATAGCACAAGTATATTCCTAAAATGTTCCAAGGATGTCCACGTGCGACAACAAACATGTTCCGGGAATGTCGCAAAAAGCCGCGGAATATCCCGGGGACATTCCCGGAAAAGACGTTGTGGTCCAATTGTACATTCCAGGAATGTCTTACTGGGATATTTTCGGAACATCCGTGGATGTTCATACACTATTCAGGGGCATCCCCGTGGCAGTGCGTAGGACCCTTCCGAGGATGTTCCGGGAACATCCCATGGAAACACTTATTAGCGTTCTACGGACATTCCTGGAATAACCCGGTGGCATATTTCCAGCCCCCAATGCGAATTTACGGGGGGTGCAGACGAACATAATTTTAAAAGAAAACAACGAATATTGTTCGAATATCATTCTTTTGTGGTGGATGGATTTTTTCTTTCTAGTTTTTTTGGGTTCTCAACATACCACGATCTGAAAAAATAAAAGTAGAAGAGAATATTTGTGAGGGCTTCGAAAACGGAAACGGATTCAGTTTCCGAAACATCAAGATAAATATGATGAATATTAGTTCTTGTATTTTTTTGGTAGGCAAATTTGAGATATACGAAAAGTTACCGACTAATTGAATGTGTTCCATTCAAAAGGAACTATATTTTTTCAATTACCGCAGTAACTCCTCCAGGGTATAGATGATTGTAAATCTGCCCTTCTACACTTGTATAGATTCCATTATCAATTCTAATTTTTTCAGATTGTGGTAGGTTATTAAGAACTCAAAAAAAACAAAAACAATGAAGATGTGAAAACGTATATTCCACATTGAAATATATAATAACATGTTGAGCGCATATCAATAAAACACCCACAGAATCAAAAAGTACTTGCTCTCCTTCGTCTCTCTGGCGCTCTCCTTAGCCAAGCTCCGATTGAAACTTCAGTCTCTTTTCGTTGGATATTAAATTCGGTTTTTTGCCGCATCTGAAAAGTAAATAATTTATTAATGAAGAGTTCATTGTACCAGTAATGTTTTGAATTTTTACACAGTAAAAACAGTTAAACGACAAGATTGGAACTTTTGGTGTAAAAGTTGAAACTTTCTCTAGAGATCAATTACCCCAACACCAAACTGATATTTTTGCACTCGACGCCCGTTTAGCTAACAAGGTTAGCATCTATATAGGAGAAGAAAATTAATCAATTTTTTTCTCATGTATCAGTTTGGTGTAAGGGTAACTGATCTCTAGAAAAAGTATCAGTAAAAACACAGTATCTTGATTGCAACACATAAGTACACATACAGCATTATTGAATTCGAAATTGACACAAACTTACCAACAACTGCATTACATAGGTTAGAAACTTTAAAGTTCAGTTTTCCTTTCCTTCCCAAATAAGTAAATTGTACTGCGAGTTCATCTCTCAATATTGGAGCTAAACATCTCTTTACAAATTCCGTGATATTGCTTCCTCCTAGTTTTGAGAAATACTTCACCTGTAAAAGGTTTCATTCGATTTTACTATAACTAATAAGCTGAATTAAGGGGTAAGCGCTATATAAAACAATTACCAAACTAGACTAGTTCTCCTGATCTTCTATGAATTCGTTGAAATTCTCAAAAACGGTCAAATCACCAATGGAAAATTCCATATTGGCTTTCACCAATATTCTTATTTCAGTAACTTCCTCTACTCTTCCAGCATCCCTCTTCAATAGTTTGTCAACCTTTGCGTTCAGTTCCACCAGTAATGAACTCATGACATATTTACATACAGATTTGCTGGCATCTGTATGTGCCTTATTGCAACAAACATTGCACAGTTTTCTACATGATGTGATTGAGCCTGTAATACAAATAGACATAAAAATACTGTCTTACTGGAAGAATATATTCCAGAACTAACATGAGCAAACAAGTTCATTATTCAAAGAAAGCTGAAGAAATTAATGAACATATAGTTCATAAAAAAGGCTTTATTTTATCAAGCTATTCATTTATAATTGTCAAAGAAGTGGTAACTGAAAAATTTTCACATATTGACGTCTAAGTTAATGAAAAAAAATTAGAATTCAATTTGACATCCTGCTTTCATTTGTTAATTCAATTTATCAGTCTTTACTTTATTAGCATTTTCATATACAATTATTGAACCCAACACAAATTGACAATTTCTTCCATACATTTCCAAAATTGACAATGAAAGATGAGAAGTAAGATTCAGGAACTATCCTGTGATTGAAGGATTTATTCAAAAGAGGTAACTATTTAGATCACTTACGTTCGCTTGTGGTTGGGATTTCAGTCCTTGTGTGATGTGAGGGCCTGTACTTTGCAGATACTATATTTGTCTGCTTTGAAGGACCAGGAGAGCTGTTGACTGGAGTAGTAGTATCATCTAAGAATGAAAAACAAAACAGTAGTTTTAAGCCCCAGAAATTACTTCCTGTTTGAATAATGCAAAAATCACAATGATATTAGAGCTCTGACAATTAAAGTGCTTTATATTATGCTAGAAAATTTCCAATTTTTATTTTTGAAGAAGAAATCTGATCTTAAAATTCGATAACACCCAGTAAATCAAGTTTATAGTAATTACCAATGAAGATTTCGTCTTTAGACTCTTCTTGGAAGCACTGTTTACTTGAAATCATTTTAGGGGGTGGTGGAAGAGAAGGCAATACCTTCATCTTCTTCATTTTGGATATGTCTTCTTCATCTGAATCAGATGAAGAGAGAATGGTCTGTTTTCTCCTGTGTCTGTGCTCAGATCACTCGTGAATTCTGCTTTTCTAGCTTCACTCCTAGCTAGTGCATAGTCCGCTGAAAAATAAAAAATAATAACTTATTCTCAAATGAATGTGGAGCCAACATTAATATTTTTCAAATCCAATGATTATATACTACAGTTTTCACAGAACGGCTTAAATTGATTAAAAATATTATAATGGATAGTTTCCAACTATTTTTTGAAATCAATAGGACCTTGCTTAAAATGAGTCTGAATTAATTAAAATACTTGATTAGACTGGTGTAACATTACGAACAAAAAAACATGGTTTAGAATATTCTAGAACTTTGAAAAAATTGTACTCACCAAACGTACTATTTCTCAGTATCCTGATGGTATAAGGTGGCCAGCAGGTATCTAATTCACAATTTTTTAGCGCCAAGTTCAATTTATCTTGTGGCAAGGTTGGCCAAAGACATTGGTCCCCATTTATCCATTTTGTAGGAACAGCTTGCACTGTTTGGTCTTCTTCGAAAACGACAACTGTCCAAGATCGTGGTGAACACATGTCAAATACAAAGAACTACAAAGTTTTAATGAAGTTAGGTACATTTATCATCATTGAGCCCCAAGTAAAAAATTTTCTCTTATATCTAAATATCCACTATAAACACTATTCAATACAAATACTATTTGATATTATTGAGATGATTATTCTCATCAAATGCTGCATGGTAATCTAACTGTGACACCAGAATAATATATTTCACTATAGGAGTCGAACGCTTTTCCGTGCATGCGCGAATAGGATCTCGTGGGAGTCACTGACGAACACGGAAAGTCGTGCAAGCATGGAAAAAGCATTTATGGACGTGTATTTTTCATTGTATCTTCCTGAAAACCACATATTGCTAAGGAACTTTCATTATACCAATAAAAATGTCTAAATATTGTCACAAAACAAGCGTTATTTACATTTACAAACAAGAGGTGATTTTTATAGAACAGTCATCAACATATAATTTTATTTGAAATTTAAGTATATGCAGCTAATGACACTAGCGCACCGAATTTTTTTTCGTGCAGGCGCACGGAAAAAAGCCTACAGTCGTTGCGCTGATAATGGGTACGTGAATATAGTGTTTTCAGATAGATATAATGAAACAGTTATTTTCGACTTGCAATAGATGAAAAACTTAGCTACTACTATGCAAAAGGGGGTATAACACAAATTCATTATGAAATTTCAATTTGACACATTTTTGAACGATATCTAATGTGCTCCAAATTTGTAGTGAACTTTCCTCTCACTTTGAAAATATTTAATTCCGAAGAATTACATGGCACTTGAAAAAAGTCATTTATCACATTGTACTTTGTTCCTAGTATTTGAATATCATTACCTATTAGTAGTATATTTTTAATATTAATAATGCTATTGTCTTTCAATATACAACAATCATTTGCATCCTCAATAGACAATACAAACGTCTCAAAAACAATTTTCTTGAACTGCTTTTTATGTTTAGATATAAGTTGTGGAAGAACTGGGCCTTGGAAATGTTGGACTTTCAACTGAGGTAACTGTGGTCTTGGCTGTTCAGTACTTATTGCGTTTTTTCTCTCATGTACACGATTGACTATTTGTTGAACTGGTTGGTCACCTTTTCGAATCATTTTTTTCAAAAAAAGCATGTTGTTTTTAAAAAGGAAAAGCTCTGAAATTTTCAATACGCAACATGCAATAAACTGTGGATATTATGGGTTCCGAACCATAAATAGTAAAGTTTTAACAAAATATTTCAACAACTAATTAGAATAGTCAATATTTTTATTCAAAGACAGTAAAATAAATGCAACTTGCAGGCGTACAAAATTCTGATAAATGTTTCCATCCACATTACCTTCCAATGCTACAGCTCCAGTATGAAATAAAAATAACTTTAATTCCGTTGCTTTCCAACGTTCTGATTCTAAAAGAGATCTTGGTTTTCTAGAAAACTCTTCAGGTACTTTTGAACTCTGAATGTGTTAAGGAAATTTTATTTATTTGAAAAACTGAGAATGTATAGGGGGCTTACCATTGAGTCACAAGTTACCTATTTATTTTTTCAGTGGATTATATTTATCTCAGATCTCAGGGAGTAGTTCTAATATTGATGTACCACTGTGATGTTCTTCCTGGATTTTATTTCTGAAACTGTGATCTGTTCTTAACTGAAAACATATATGAATCTGGAAAACACACCCTCCCATTATTGTAATTTCCTTCCGTATCGCACTTTGTACATGACATATATCCACTATGACCTCGTATGCATTTTATGAAAGATTTTGCAGGTACATCACAAATGAAAGCAACAATCGTTACATTATATTCTGTCCCCATGTACACAAATCCATCATTTATCAGAGGTACTGCTTCCTCAACAAACCTGCTCAAAAATTCATTGGAATTATTTGGCTTTTCATTCCCATGGTAAATTCCCATAATTTCTACCACATTTTTATTAGTAATTAGATTCAACATAATTGGCCACAAACTACTTCCTGAACTTTTTGCTAGAGGTAAACCATCTACATTTATACAAACTTTTAATGTACTTGTTTTCAAATCATTTTGCAATTTATTAATTTTTATTTTTAGGGAAGAAAGAAATCCAAAATGGTAATAGACACCAGGTTCTACTATCTCTAAATCATAGCCTGTTTTTCTAGGTGTTTTTAATAAAGTTCTCGCGTCTTTTGGAACGATCAAATTTTGTCCTCGAAGTATACCTAACAGTTGAGAAAGGGCCACATGAGAGATGTTATGGGTTATTGCCCAACTTGACAATTGTTCTGAAAGATTAGTTTGAAACGGAGATGTTCTACAGAATCTATCTATTGCAATATTAGATTCGCTATTGACATGATTTTCCAAGATTTCAATGTCTGATTCATTGTCACTGTGGAGAATAGGTGAATCTTCTTGAGAAGTATCCGATTTCGATGCTTTTTGAGAAATAAAAGCAGATGTTGATGCTTCTCGAAAAACATGTGAACTTGAAGTTTCTCGAACAATGAAAGAAGATATTGGTACTTCTTGAGAAATTTGTGTTTTCTGGCGCTAAGATCATATTCTCACATGGGGTGGGCATTTTTCCAAAAGAGACTTCAAGGGTCAAGGGCTAACTATAGGCTCAGTCCAAACTAAAACAATTGATTTACAGAAAGCACATACCTATCACATAAAAAGTAAAATCAGTCATTCCAGATCTTTTGCAAAACAAACGAAATTTTCTGGGTGGCAGATGACGCCATATATTGGTGATACGTATAGGCCTATCCACAATTGTCAGTCGGTAGTTGGTTCAAACATATTATTACCTGTACAAACAGAAACAATGCACATTCAACTATATGGGTCCGATAAACTGCTATTATATATTTATATTACCACACAAATGTATATTCTTATCGCACCAAACACAACAATAACACCAAGCGCTGTCTTGTTTCAATAATATGGAGAATGGCGATGACTTTAATCGACGAGAGTCTAATTCGCCCAGTCGGCACCAACGTTGCCACTGTTTTTGCCACTGATTGCGCATGCGCGTATTTTTGAGGGTAGTTATCCTTCCTCTGATGAGCAAAAAAACAGCAAATATGATCATTAAACGAAGGACAAATCACGTCAAGACCATAAATTATTGGATGAGCGTTCCTCTCAGTGAGGGTCTACATATACAGGCTGATTCACGGTGGATGGCACATTGGACGTTTCTGGTGAACCAGACAACGGATCACTTTGAAAATTTAATGGAGGGCATATTCGGACATTCTCTAGCCAACTAAAATATTTTCGACAATGGGGTGTTGCCGCTTTTATTAGAAAGCAGTAGCAACTTTGATTTTTCAAATGGAACACTCTGTATATAATATTATTTTTGGAATCTCCAACAATTGCCCGACAACTTTTCTTGATATTTCCCTATACCTATCTGTTACCGTTTTCGAAATAAAAATTAATTTCAATTTTTTTCTTCGAAAATCATGACTTCTAAAAATGCCGATATCTTTTAGTTAAGAAGTACTATGATATCGAAATTTGGTTTGGAGTTAGGTGATACTTGGACACTTCCCACACGTCAGCCTAATCTCCGTTACTTCAATACAGGGTGGTGAAAAATTACAGTTTTTTCGTTTGCTTGAAAAAGTTGCTGAAATGTGATTATTTTAAATGGAACACCCTGTATATTATTGGAAATCCGGAAAGCTGCTGAAATTTGCTTTCTTTCTATGTATATCATACCTATAGCTACCCAGACAGCACAGTATATTCATTAGACATCCAATGGATATCTTTTTTGGATATCCAGTATATCCATTGGATATAGATGGATATCCAATAGATGTGTAATAGATATCCATATGTCCGCCTATATCCAGGATTTAGGAGATATCCTGTGGATATCTATGGAGATATCCACTGGATATCTCCTGATATCCCATGGATATTGATAGGATATCATATATTCACATTTGGTATATCCACTGGATAAATAATGGATATCCTTATAGATATTGAAAAACTTTTTTGTAGCTCTAGCTGTCGAATATTCATTTTATTGAAAACTTGATATACAAGCAGGTGGTGAACAACAAAGACTATCACTCTGGTTTTCTCCCTTGATGTCTCACTTTGATGTGACTGTTGAATATTTTCTTCAATATCTTCAGTTTTTTGTCTCTCCATGCATTCGTTAGTCACTTCACTCAAATAATCATCTGAAGCCTCATCGTTTGAATTACAGCTCAAATTATTTTCATATTCACATGATGGTTTCGCTCTCAGTTCCGCTGATACGTTTTTTTGAATATAATTAGTATCATTTGAGATGCCTGGGTTTCTAACCACCAGGCGACGAAGGTATCTCGTCGACATGTCCAGAAGACACTTTCGTTTTCGTGAAGACATTTCCTGTAATAAAAAATGTCTAAATGTAAAACTATTATCATTGAGCACGAAAGCAGAAGCTTTGGTACTGATAATTATAATGTTACTTATTAATAACCAACCAATTCAAAGCAACCGAACCAAGCACCAAGCCACCACCAGTTCACCAAAAAAGTTAAGTGATATCTACTCAACATTCTTACACCACAATGCTACAGTAATCATATCAATAAAATAATAGGGACGAATACATATTAAGATTAATCCAACAAACTTACCTTCTCCAAATCTCGAGCACTCCAAAGTATCAAAAACAACCACTTTGCAATTTATTAATTCACCTACATGTGCAATGTGCACCGTACACCACTTTCCATTCAATGCAAAACAAAATGGAGTAATGACAATGACTTAACAATGAACTTTGGTCACAGATATTTGACATATCAACTAATGGACTTAACCCTCAGCTTTTCACAAATAACGATACCTATACAAAAGGAAGAGAGTATATAAACCCTAATTGTGAAGGACCAAGACAGAATGATAATTTTCTACACGAAATACTTTATCCTTCACAGCCTCTCTTTATCGTATCGTTCGCGGTTCGACTTCGACAAGTTCTAGCGCTGCCTACCAGTTTTCCGTCTATCATAGACACACGGCATGTTCTACCATCTCTCTTTCGCGTGTGGAACCAAAATCAAAGTGATCACTCCATAACGTCTAGCTAATAATTCATTGTACATATTCAAAGACCAGTTCTGAAATTCTTCAACAATAAATTCCATTAGTTCTATCACTGATGCCTCTCTCTGTTTGTGATGAACCACAAACAGAGAGAGAGAGAGGCATCATAGTGAAAGAACTAACGGAAGTTACTGATGAATTTCAGAACTCGCCTATATTATCAATTATCATATTCCTTATGTACGCTGTCAAGTTTTTATGCCCTAATCTTAATATTCTCAATGCATATATTCCTTGCAATATTTGTATCTCGATCAAGGATACAATTTCACGTGTTGAATAAGACAAAAACACATTTAGCACAAACAAAATTCACAGCTCTTCTCCTTAGAAAAATGTAAGTCCAGGGTGTTGTAGACAGAGAGAATAATAGATATCCATGGATATCCATTGGATATATATTAGGACATTCAAATATTTTTATGCGTTGAAGATATGTATTGAAGCTTTCTTCTAAACTAGTTTTCATACGATTATTACTTATGATACCAGATAAAAATAGAAGGTCATAATATTTTTTAAAATCCATGGAATATATCCACTGGATATCTATTAGATATCTTCCATGGACTGGATGTTCAGTGGATATTGGGCTATCCATTGGATATCTAATGGATATTGTGTGCTGTCTGGGTAACTAGTCAAGTTTCGGACTTATGAACATTTATTTCTGAAAATGTCCCTTCAGAATGGTATTTCCATTCGGTATTTGGTAAGCAGGCCATGATTACTATTTGACAGTAGCGTTGTGACATTCTCCTAATAATATCGACATTTTCGTCACTTTAGAAGTTGCAAATACCTTCAAAACGATGGAACAAAACTATTCAAACGAAGTTCTTATGAATTTGTTTATTATTTTTGGACAGTGTGACAAAATTATCAGCAGAACATGTAGAAAGTTCAATGAAATGTATCCGAATCTACCGCCAATGAACCTCAAGAAATTTATACGAATTCAGAACAATTTGTATATGTTTGGATAAACTTTAAAAAAGCACCAAGAAACTTGAAATTGGAAATATTGATATGAATACTTATAAAAAAGTAAAACAATCATGTGGAATATTTCAAAATATGTTCGAATCGCTGGCCGTTCACTTCCAAGCACTTTAAAATGCGGGTGTTGACTGCTTTCGTGGTGGCAGATCTGATTTCATTGGGATCCAAATCTTCAAATGTTTGGGCAATCCTTTCTAACAATTCATTTCTCGAACGCACGGGTATTTTGTAAACTCTTTCTTTAAACATTCCCCACAAATAATCATCTAATGGATTAAGATCGGGTGATCTCGCTGGCCAATTCCATGGTCCCAAGCGCCTCATCCACCGATCGTCAAATAGTCTATCCAGTTCTGCGCTCACTTCTCTTGTGCAATGTGCAGGAGCTCCGTCTAGTTGGTACCAACAGTTTCGATAATCTTCGAGTGGCAGATTATCCACGAAACTGTCTACAGTATTCTCCAAAATATTCAGGTAGCTTCTGGATGTTAATGACTCCTCGTATATCACGTACCTCAATTTGTTGTCCATCAACATGCAGAAGACATTAAATCTAAATTTTTTTTGAAATCCGGCTTCTTTTGTGACGTGAGGATTTTCACTGGACCAATAATGACGATTTTTTCCATTGAAAATCCCTTCTCTCGAAAATTTCGATTCATCAGTCCAAATAATTTTATTTTAAAAAAGTGGATCTTCTTGAATGCGTGTCAACAACATTTCACAAAATTCTACTCTCTGTTGAGGATCTTGAGGCTTCATTGCTTGAATTTTGGTAAATTTATAATCATGCATTTTATGTCTTCGCAAAATTCTTTGAACCGATGAATATTTTATGCCCAAATCTTCTTAAGCACTTCTTATCGATGACTCGGGAAATGCGTGAAAATATGCTAAGACATTAATCTGGTTGTCTTCGAAAGTTACGGGTCGAGGCAAGTTTCTTGGTGCTTTTAAAGTTGATCCAAATGCATTGAAATTGTTCTGAATTCGTATAAATTCCTTGAGGTTCATTGGCGGTAGATTCGGATACATTTCATTGAGCTTTCTACATGTTCTGCTGATAATTTTATCACACTGTCCAAAAATAATAAACAAATTCATAAGAACTTCGTTTGAATAGTTTTGTTCCATCGTTTTGAAGGTATTTGCAACTTCTGAAGTGACGAAAATGTCGATATTATTAGGAGAATGTCACAACGCTACTGTCAAATAGTAATCATGGCCTGCTTACCAAATACCGAATGGAAATACCATTCTGAAGGGACATTTTCACAAATAAATGTTCATAAGTCCGAAACTTGACTAGTTAGGTATAGGTATGATATACATAGAAAGAAAGCAAATTTCAGCAGCTTTCCGAATTTTCGATAATATACAGGGTGTTCCATTTAAAATAATCACATTTCAGCAACTTTTTCAAGCAAACGAAAAAACTGTATTTTTTACCACCCTGTATTGAAGTAACGGGGATTAGGCTGACGTGTGGGAAGTGTCCAAGTATCACCTAACTCCAAACCAAATTTCGATATCATAGTACTTCTTAACTAAAAGATATCGGCATTTTTAGAAGTCATGATTTTCGAAGAAAAAAATTGAAATTAATTTTTATTTCGAAAACGGTAACAGATAGGTATAGGGAAATATCAAGAAAAGTTGTCGGGCAATTGTTGGAGATTCCAAAAATAATATTATATACAGAGTATTCCATTTGAAAAATCAAAGTTGCTACTGCTTTCTGATAGAAGCGGCAACACCGCAT
The DNA here is from genome assembly GCA_032362365.1 of Zygogramma bicolorata. Lineage (NCBI taxonomy): Eukaryota > Metazoa > Arthropoda > Insecta > Coleoptera > Chrysomelidae > Zygogramma > Zygogramma bicolorata. The sequence continues at coordinate 207,465 of JAVJAQ010002280.1, forward strand.
TGTCGAAAATATTTTAGTTGGCTAGAGAATGTCCGAATATGCCCTCCATTAAATTTTCAAAGTGATCCGTTGTCTGGTTCACCAGAAACGTCTAATGTGCCATCCACCGTGAATCAGCCTGTATTATTGCATGCTTTTTTCTGCACAATACATGTATTATACAATATGATGTGCAAAATATGATCATTAATGAAATCGAAAAGCATGAAGAGGAAGAGGATGTCCACATACCTACCTCAGCAAGGCAACTTATAGGGAGAGCCAAAAGAAATAGGATTTGTCAAGAGCTCATTGAATGGTGTATTTAGAATAAAGGTATTTCGAAAATGGTAGTCTTTTTCATATAAAAAACTATATATACTAAATCCACTAATAACTATTTTCTGTTGTCCTAGACTTGTAGATAGCACACAATTCAATAATGAAATGAAAATCATCTGAATTCCATAGGAAAAATTCATGCCAAACAGATTGGATGGACTTTCAGTACACATGACGAAACTGAGTGACGTAAAAATAAAACCCTACCTCAACAATTCAGTTCATATCTCTGCCTAATTGCCCTGAATAGCCGATGGTAGATTTGGATGCACCGGCCCTGGCTTGCATTGCAATCAATCACTCGACTTGAAGGAAGAAAGTTTTTTATATCTCGTAAAAATATATTTAATAAAATCTTAGCAGAGCGCTTTCGAATAGAACAATCATCATCAGTGCTTACCTGGAAGTGAGTAATGTATAAAAAAATTGTAAATATGAAATTTCAAATGGGTTTTTATTGGCAGAACAGTTGAATTCATAATGTATAGAAAAATTGCAAATATGTAATTTTAAATGGTTTTTTATTGGCAAAACAGTTGAATTCATGGAAAGTTAAATAACTTACTCGTCAGGTGTACAAGAGCCAAAACCATAAATATACATGCTTCTGAAGGGCGAAATAAAATTTTTAAAATATTTTTAAAACTGGTAAATTATTTTAAATAAAGGTGAAGTCCTATTGATACGTGACAGTAAGACAATTTCCAATTAATCAATCGGTACGGCTCAGGTATCTTTCCTTTATTGATGGTGGCATCAACAAACATCAACAATTCAAGTCTTTTCCGGTAAAACAGTTATCTGACGATGACGCTATTGTGAATGCTCAGCAGCAAAAATGACCTCCACAATTACCATTCCACTTCCAAATTATTTTAATACTTGTGTTTCGACATGTGAAGAATCTATCTGTCTGACTAATGTTTTTTTTACTAGATTCTGTTTGAGCTATCAGCAAATATCCAGGAGCACTTACATTTCGTGTTGGCGAAGAACCATATAAGGAATCGATGTATATTAAAAAAATCCTTGATAACCACGACTCATATAGTCCAGTGGCTTTTGTAGCTAATGGTGATCAAACGTACGTTTTTCAGCATTATCGACAACTTCTTCGTCAATTTTCTGAATCCCCTACTGACATATATCCCTTCCTAAAAATGCAAAAAATTCGTCAAAATAGACACATACAACTATTCTTCTGTGCTTCTATATTGCATAAGATCCTAGAAAATTCTTTTATCCAAAATGATACCTCTGATCTCTTTTCTGGGGGGGGGGGGGGGGAAGTCAGGATACTATGAAGAGTTCCTGCCAAATAGATGGTCGATGCTTCTGTGGGCATTTCAAATGTCGAAGCTGCTGTATAATGCCTCGTTACAGTGCAGAAAGATGGTAACTGACTTCTTTAGCCGTGTTATGTTGCGATGGAAAATTGTAACTATTTGGGAGAAAATGACTTTAACTTTTGTTCTACTCGAAGACTTTTTATTTGACAACAACAACATCTAATTTTTTCTGTGTAAAAAGAAACAATCATTTCGTGAGAATCTTTGAAAAACGGTATAACGCATAAACCGACATCACAAATCCTAGAGACATAGCGGGTCTCCTTTCTATCAGGTTTTCCAGAGTTATCTCTTTTCCGAGAACAAATCACGCACCTTCGGGTTGGGCATCTTCTTTTTTCCGTCGAAGGAACATAGTCTGGATAGTGCGCAGCTGACAAACGGAGAGGATTGTCAGAGGTACTTGGTCGACCGAGGTTTTAAGGCAGCACATTGGGGTGGTATATTTCGATAATTTCTTGCACAAGAGCCAATCTATATTCCAGATATTTTTTCTTACCTTTTTTTTTATAAAGAATAAAGTAGTTCCAAAGTGCAAAACCCCAGAGGGAGAAAAAAATATTTTTTTAGAACTTCTTTCCACGTTTTAGCGTAATTAGATAATCGGACAAATGTTTGTCAACCTTATCTATGCCGCACATTATGGCGTTGTAATCGATCCCTAATAGTGGTTTCGTTTTCCCCTTGGCATGTTTCATGTATGTCTTCAGTGTTGTGTATTGTAGATAAAAGCGTCACATCCTCTTTGTCTTTTCAGCGAATAATGCCACAACCCTCTGGAATGCTCTCCTTTCTCCAACTTTATTTTTTTCTATTCTTGAACGCAGGAGGGATATTCTTCAGATTGATTTTCATCGTGCCGAAAATATCAGGTTTTTTGGCAAGTTGTTTATTTCCTAATTCTGGCGAGGTGTAAAAATTACCTGTAGTGGCTTCATCAGTGATAATACTACCTGTGAACCTATTGCTAACTTATTATTTTCCGGCCGAAATTTGTTTCCTTCTCGGTGTAATGCCCAAACATATCCAGATTTTGATCCACATAGTATCAGACAAATCTAAATATATGGGCCCTGTCATATTTCATTTAGTTCTTGGATTCGGGTTTTGCATTATTCGAAAAGTGAAGATATCGTTTTATTGCTATGAACCTTTTTTACGGCATGGTTCTGCCAAAAATGGCGTAACTAACATTTTTAGTCCTATACTGCTGGAGATCTGTCTTCTTGACAATACTTTATAGAATTTTGATTGCCAATAAAATTCGGAATTCATGACTTTTACATTCCACCATTCATTTTTGGGGTTGTTGCCTAACCTGCACTATCCAGCATAGATATTAGTTTCAGTTGCAACTAATTGGTCGTCGAAGAATAAATTGAAAACGGCAACATAATATCCTCACCTTGGAGGTTTATATCTGGTGGAATACCTGGATTAACTGTAATAATATATCTCATAATGTATCACTCACCATTTGCATACATCATTTATCAATAAAAAAAACGGGGAGGTGGTGGACCACTCGGAAACGTATCAATATCACACCATCACCTAGCTTGCAATAATAATGCATCTACGTCGTCGATCTCTGAATCATCAAAGTCATTGTCTGATGTATCACTTACTGATTGTTCTATGTCATCCTCTAACACATACTCATTCTCACTTGAATCATATTCTCTAATCTATATAAAAACGGAACTACAAGAGGAAGTATAACCGGCCCTCGTGCAAAACAATACTGAGACTCATCAGAAATCAGAACTAACACCAACCGCACCCCGTATGAAAAAAGCAGAAAACATGTCTATTTATTTGGTACCAAGTTAATTCGGCAAAGTACTAGTTTGCGATAAATATCAAGACAACTTATCTCGGCATAGTAAGGCAAGCAGTTAGGTTGGGGAGGTTTTGGTACGTTAGGTCGAGTGATAAACTTATTTTTCTTTGTAAATGGGATATCCTACCTCTTTTGTACTTACGCCAAACCTCTTTTTCCTCTATCTTCCGACTTTTTCGCGTTGTCTTCAGTAAAACCTCCTTTTTTATAACCTTGGCAGATGACTTTTTTTTGGCCTTTCTCACGTTTGTATATTCTGAAATAATTTTCTACGGGGGCATTACTATCTCTCCTCAGTCTAATCCGATATATGCAGACCACAATGCAAAATAAAAGAAGTCACATCCATCCAGTATATAAATGGACTCGTAAAATAATTATTAGAAATTTGTGAATGATTGGGAGTTTTTGTTATCTCCCCATAAATTTCGTTGAATTTTTGATAGTGTAGAGATGATTTTTTTTAGTTCTGCTACGTTCAGAATTTTCATCCGCTTCAATAGTGATTTCACTACACTCACCGATATCACACGTTTCGTCAGTTACTTTCACCGATTCCAGAAGAAATTCAAAATTTTGGAATGGGTACTTGAAACCGAAATGTTTTATCGCATACGATGCTGACGTAATATTGTGGCTGTGTATGATTCATGCCATTAAAGCACTAGTACATTTTTTATTTTATTGAATGAGACGAACAAATATGAGGTATTGTTGATGGTGTATTTCTCACATTTTCACACTCGACTTCTTCATACAGAACGTTTATATAGTTATATAAATTCAATTGCTTGAACACAATAAAGGCTAATTTCAGGGGAAATAAACTAAAAGCAACTTCTTCTAAACTATCACGAGAATATGATAAAAAGTGAATTATCGCTCTCTCGTCGTGCTTTGAAGAAAAAACTTATCCAAGAGAATGAAAGGACCACCAACTTGTGAAGCCGATAGTTTTAAGCTATAATTAAATCGTCATATGCTCATCTGCGAATATTAGTTGAGCAACGCTAGATCCTGTAGCATCTAAATGCATGAAAATGTCTTCCAGCGAACTGAGGTACAATAGTTGCATTTCTGTGAACAATATGGTTGTCAACGGAAAATATGCTATGTATTCGATATAGCCTATTATAATATTTCCATAAGATTTCACTATTGTTTTCGTAATTTTCACATATAATTCCCGAAGTCTTTATGGAAAGGACCTTCGGAACGCCGTTCACGAAAAATTTTACGTAATGCTGTTGGTCTCACCACAGATTTGAGATTGCCAACAGTCCGGGCATTCACAGTAAGCTCCATACAACATTTCCAGCCCTATAGATTAGTCAGACTATGAGAGTAACTATTTTCCCAATGTGGGCCATGTGACGAACTGATTAGAAAGATTGGAGATAAATTTGTCAACATTATTTATAACATAATGCAAAGAACTTATGGTAATATTGAGTCTATCAGCTACGTCTCGAAAACATGTCCCGCATACCATAAGAATATCATAATTTATTTCAAGAGATATTCTGGGATATCCGTTTATATAGTTATATATAAAATGTCCTGTTTCGAAAAATATTCAGATGATTCGAAACTGTTGGCAAGAAATTTGGGAACATTTCTTGGGACCCTAAAGAGAAAACCAGTCAGTTTTCAGTAGAGAAGTCAACAACATTTTCCCCTGAAATGATTTTTGAACTCTGCGAATAAGTTTATTGTAGTTTCGCAAAACTCTTCTTATTTCACTTGGTGTCTTTGGACTTTTTGAAAAACAATTCCAAGTAATGTTTGAACGTCATTATTTTGTGGTGGATCAATATTTTTTCCGTAGTTTTCTGGGTTTGTGACCTACCACAATCTACAAAAATAATAAATATTGGAATCTATAAAAGTGTAGAAGGGCAGATCTTCAATCCTCCCCGAAAAGTTGCTGTGTCTATTGAAAAACAGTTCTTTCTGGATAGAACAAGTCCAATTAGTCGGCAACTTCTCGTATAACTCTAATTTCGCCAAAAATAATAAGAACTCATAACTAATAATAAATATGAAAATAGTTTTCGTTAACGTTTCGGAAACTAAATCCGCTTCCGTTCTCAGAATTTATACGCAAATTCTTGTTCAAATGCAAGTATCTCTTGGAGGCATCTTCGTGATTGATATTTGTCAAATATTTCAAGTTTGACATAACATTTTGAAAGCAGATTCCTTTAATTTTCGTTTCCTGCCATTTCTCTCTTTCGTCATAATTTTAGTGTCGTTCCATTCTACTGTGTGATCTCCATCGGCAGTAAGAATGTGTTTTGACACATGGCGTGTCGATTTCTTTATCATTTCATCTAGAAATGGAATTTCATTGTCATTTTCTGTTTCTGTGATGTGAATTTTTTTGTTGGTCTTGTTTGTTAATATGTTCCAAAAATGTGTCAATGTGACCATGACTCTATTTAGCAAAAACATCATCAACATATCTCTACCACACCTTTGGACCATTTGGATAACTTTCTATGAAAGAATCCTCAAAATACTCCATATAAATATTACTAAGAATTGGAGAAGGTGGTGAACCCATAGCCATACCAAATTTTTGTTGATAAAAATCATTTTTGAATTGAATATACATTTTTTCTGTACAAAGTTTTAAGATATCCATATTCGCATCTACATTCAATTTTGTTCTATTGATCAGTGTTCCATCATTCTCTAATTTTGATATGACAATTGCTAAAGGAACGCCGAACGGTGGGAACAGACTTCCTACATCGAAACTTACTAACATGTCTTCAGTTTGTATGTCAATATGATCTAACTTTTCAATGAGATGTGAAGTATTTATTAAGAAACTATCACCATTACCTGATAGAGGTTTCAATATTTGGAGTATCTTGCTAGTTTTAGGTATAGAGATTTAATGGAACTTACGATGGGTCTGAGAGGATGATTTGGAGGATAATTTTTTTGGTAAGCCATAAAAATGGGGTGGTTTACTATAATGATTAATGAGTTGTGTGCATTCTGATTTTGAAAGTGTGTCTTTGTATTTCAATAATGTTCTGTATATTTTCTGTTCAATGGATTTTGTTGGGTCTCGTCTGAGTTTATTGTACACTCGTTTCGATGTTACAGATGTGTTTTGGTTGTGTATCTCATAAGTGGTGTTTTCGATCAATTGAATCATTTTGTTTTCTTATTCATCTGTGTCCATGATAACTGTAACATTTCCCCTATCAGCTGGAAGTATTTTTATACTTTCATCACATCTTGAAAATTTCATTGCAGTTTTTTCAAATCTGCTCAAATTACCAGGTTACGTGAGTACCCGGTTGCTATAATCACCAGCTACATCTGCTGGTAAATCATGAGCTGTATTTTCTATTGCCGTTATCGTTTCAAAAGTAGGTGAACTTTTTGGAGTTACTGCAAAATTCAAACCTTTCGCTAAAAAAGTTCTTATTGTTATTCAATATTCGAGAAGATAGATTAACAACGGTTTTCTCAGCGAAATTTTGACTAGTGAATTCATTAATATGAACTCTTTTTCTATCGTTATCAAAGTTTTTATAGGAGTTTTGAATACAATTGTATACATAATTGAAATCGTTCTTTAACTAATGTTTTCGTAAACTCGATTTTTCTGCGTCTTCCGCATCTAAATTACCACTGATACTTTGGATTATACTACCGAGGCCGTTTATTAGTCCTATTTTGGTGTTTTAGCTGGTACAAGGGAATCTAATTTAGTGAATGATAATTGAAGTTTGAAAAATATTGTTTGGTTGATTGTCTTCAATTCTGCAAAGTATGGATGAGACAGTCCGCTATTTACTGCTTCCAGTAATTTCAAATATTGTGATTGAATGAGAGAGAGTTCATCTGATATAGGGGTGAGGTCAAAATAGTGAATAAAGATATGGCGGTTTCCTTTTACACGAGTGGTTCCTATTTTGAAGGGTAGGATACCTGGATTTTCATTCAGGGATTGTATTTGAACATCCAGGCTCATCGTCAGTTATAGGACGTACCTGAAACAATGGTCTTTTGAAACTTGATTTATGCAAGGTATTTTATGGTATTTTTAGTTGTTCTATTTTTCAAAACGGAACTTGCTTGAGCTTATCTGTACGTTTGTATGCTGGCGTTTTTTCTTTATAGTTGAGTGGAGGTTCGCGTTCGGTGTTACGCTTTTCAATTATTTTTTGTTTGGATTAAGAGAGTTTTTCGTTCAAATGTCTGTGTAGTTCGGCTGTTTTTGTTTTATGAACTGTCATGTAGGCGCTCTGAACAAGATTTTCTAAATCAACATTGAAAGGATCTGAGGTGGATAGGTGACCTGTGATTATGTCAATGGGCTTCATTCCCTTGGCTGAGTGTATCGAATGATTATATCCCCTATCATACGGCATTTGTTTAACAATATCGAGTTCTTTGTGAGTTTCTTGGAAGATTTTCAGAAGTTCGATAATTGTGGAATGAAATCTTTCGACTATTCCTTTGGATTCTGGATGATCAGGGGTGACATAATGTAATTTTATTTTATGAGTGTCAGCGAACTCTTGAATAAGTTCGTTTTTGAGTTCTGTTCCATTGTCCGAATGGAGGGAATTTGGATTGTAAAATTTGGGTCTTCTACATTAGAGTGCACAGTTTCACAGTTCGACTCTTGTGCGTTGGCGTTGCCTTTTTTTTCAATAGAGGCATCGGTATTAGGAACGTCTTGATTTTCGTTATTACCACTGGTAATAGTTTCGTTTCCAGTGTCACTGGTATCAATCGAGATATCGATGTTGTTATTGGCATTGACAATGTTGACAAGAGGAAGTTCCAGGTAAATGGTGAAGTCTTATAGAGAATGCGTTATGAAATCTGATGCAGGCAAATTCCCATCACTATCAACGTCATTTAGATTGGGACCTAGATTCCTCGTCCGTTGATCGATTTATTCTTGGGGGAAAATTGTTTGAAATTTCTAAGATTTCATGATGATTTTCATTGAAATTATCCATGAAATCCTGCAATTCAGTGATTCGACACGTGACAGCACGTCTGCCTGCATTGGTATTATTTTTCCTTTTTTCATAAACAATTTCATGATCGAATTCCTCGAGTTTGAGGCGCCATCTTACCAAACGTGAATTTGGTTCCTTTAGTGACATGAGCCATTGGGGGGGCTTGTAATCTGTGAAAATTCGGAACCTTTGGCCATACAAGTAAGGTCTGAAGTACTTACAGCTAGTTCCATAATCAAAATTAAAGCTTTCTTCATATGAAAAAGTGACCTTAAATGGCAAAATGTGTCCCATAAACCAATTTTGAAACAAAAAGACACTTTAAAGCCTCCTTTATCATAAAGGCTGGACAACCGCTCTTTACTTGAGAAAAGTGTCCTTTAAAGGTAAACATAACCTATTATTTGCCTGTCATGGTGAATGGTGATACACACTGATAGCTGATAAGTATCAAAGAATATGGTGTAGTGTTATTGTGTCAAACGGAAATTAAAAATTGTTACTATCGGAGGAAGTTTGTTCGAGGTTAAACTCTGTCTTTAAAAATAAAACCTTCATGTACAGCTCTTCTCTGACTTTTTCCCTGAGCAAAACGCAGTGCAGGGTTATCATTTGTTTTTATTACGTAACTTTTGCCAATATTGCAGGATTCATTACCGTTGGCCTTAACTGTCTCGTAACGGGTTCCTTCATTTTGCATGGTGTATAACTCTACCATTTACGTTTCAATTTCTACAACAAAAATGAAGGAATGAAGTTGAATTCAATGAAAAAAAAACCTTCACTTTGAGAGGTGCTGGTTCCGTTGCTTCATTGCAAAGCTTGGTGGTGGAATTTTCCTAAAAATTAAGAAATGCTCATATAATAAAACGTTCGCTAACCTTTCAGTATCACCTACCCCATTGTCTTGATTGATAGAATGTGAAACAATTTCCTCAGCAGTGTGGCTTTCACTAGGCTCGCTTTCTTTATTTCTATTATGAATAATCAAAATCTGAAGTATGGAAACCAATACCGGTAGATCGGAAATTTGTTTCTCCACAGAGTTTGTATGGCCAGTTTCACTTGTAGAAAAATCATCCGCTTCGTTTCCTGTGTCTAGGTCCTACAAAAGCACGAATAATAATTAAGTTATACTTATGAGTAGCTCCTCCATACATCATCACAATCTAAAATGCTTTCTAAGCCCACCACTGTTTTGATGTTTATGATTTTCAAAACATTTTCGTGGATCGAATTTATCAGTTACAGGAGGTCCACCACCCATTCCTTTAATATAACTACGTTGTGCGGCTACCACCACTTTCCTTGTTTTTGTTTTCAAATCATCGTATTTGGACTTCAATTGGTCCATATTTCTGCGATGGAGAGCTAGGGCATTAAATGCTGCGGTAACTCGCTGCCAGGCTTGGTCCTTCAAAAAAACTTCCTATTGAAATAATACTTTTTACTCACCTTTTCATCATTTGTGAACTTGTTTGTGGTCTTATTTTCTATTATATTTTTCTCCCTGGCAATTAAATCTAAGAGCCGTAATTGTTCCTCCACGCTGAAAGAAACACTTTTCTTTTTCCTGCCCAATTCCATTGCAAATTAAAAATTAATCTCCGTTTTCCGTGAACTACTAGTTTTCAAACTATCACTCTGAAGTGTATGTTTGGATTTGACATCAAATATTTGCAGTATGGCCACAACTGTATTCATAAAAGTACTACTTGTCCGGATAGCCAACAGTATAAAATTTGACGAATGCCGCTTTAAAGACGACTTTATCTAACAGGAGGTGTTGGTACGTTTATGGAACGGAAGGCGCTTTTACTTTACTTCTAAGGACACTTTATCATAAAGCTGACTTCAAATAAAGGAGTCTTTATGATGTTGATTATGGAACTGGGTGTTAGTGGCCCATACGATTCCCAAAAGCTCTTTTTCGATGATAGAGTAATTTTGCTCTGATTAGTTGAGCATCCGTGAGGTGTACGCCACTGGTTTATCAGAACCGATAGGTCCTTGTGAAAGGACAGCGTCTAGCGCAAAATTACTGGCATCGGTACTGAGTATAAATGGCTGGTCAAAATTCGGGTAGATAAGAATAGGTTCATTAGTCAATAATGTTTTGCAGTGTTCGAAACATTGTATGAATTCGGAATTATGAGTTATTTTTCATGAATCTTCGGTAATAGCCAAGGAGTCCTAAAAATGCTTTGATTTGTTTTGTCGTAGTCGGGATAGGGAATTTCTGAACAGCAGAAATTTCATTTGGGTTGGGCTTTATACCATTAGTGGTTATGACATGTCCAAGATAGGCCGTTTCTTTTCTCAGAAATTCCGACTTATCCATTTGGACTTTAAAATTTGCGTTTCGTAAGCATTTGAAAATCGTAGTCTATGCGCTCCTGTAATGATGTCGAAATCACAATTATGTCGTCTCGGAACACTAGGCAGATTTTATTAATATAGGGTCTGAGGATGTTATCCATACAACGCTGAAACGTCTCAGGTCTGTTTTTCAGACCGAAAGGCATTCGAACATGCTCATAGTGGCCTTCCTAAACATTGAAAGCTGTTTTTTCAATGTCAGAAGGATTCATTTGGATTGGGTGAAAACCTGGCGCTAAGTCCAATGTCGTAAAATACATAGACTTGCCAAGTTTGTCCAAAACATCCGTTATGTTGGGTATTGGACATTTGTCATCGATTGTCTTTTCGTTTAACTTTCGATATTCGATAACAATTCTCCATTTTTTCTTTCCTGATGCATTTGACTTTTTGAGGATATTCCAAATAGGAGATGACCAGGAGGATTTGTTAGGTCTTATAATATTTTGTCTGAGCATTTTTTGAATATGTGTCTGCACTTCTTTTTTGTGAACAAAAGGATACCGATATGATTTCGTATAAACGGGAATTTTGTCTTTAGTCCTAATCTCGTGTTTGATTTCGGTTGTAGATGTAAGTGGTTCGTCTTCCTAAATAGTTGAAATTGATTCTGGTGTTGAAAGTTTGCCATTGATCAGATCCAATCCAAATTTCTTTATCACTTTTGAACTCATTGAATGATGGAACCGTAATTGATGAACTATGGTTCGAGGTGTTGAAGCAAGTTGAAACTGAGAAAGGTTCATTTTGAAAGAAATTCTTGAAGTATTGATTAGCAATTATTGGATCCAAAAAAGATCGTGTTGAACCAGTATCTATAAGTAATTTTAAAGGAGGGTGTTTTATTTCGATAAATTGAAGTTGTCTTTCTAGTAATTCTAGTTATTTGATTCGAATGCGTCAGGAATCGGTTCGGAGTAATCGTTTTAGGGAACGGAACTTTGTTCTGTATGGAAAAGTTATTCGAAAATGAAGTTTTTATTTTGGCCATTATTTTGAAAGGCGTTCGGGCGATTTTGTTGTCGGAGTGTCGTACCGTGTGGTATGCCACTCATTGGGGTAGGTCGAGTATTGTTTGTTCTGTTTGGAGGATTTTTCCAGACATTTTGAAGGGGGCCAAAATACTTGAGCATTTGTCAGAGACCTTCGCGGAGGGGGATTGATTGATTTTATAGCAATTGGTTGACTTGGAAAGGTTGGACGCTGTGATTGTCCACTTGATTGAGGGAAATTTGGTGCAGAAAAAAATGGTCTCTGTGAATTGAAGCTCATTTGATGTTGTTGATAATTATGGCTTATTTGACGATATCGAGAAATATAACTGGGGCGAGTGTGGGTGAGGTGGGGCTTGGGGAAAATTTTCTTTGCAAATTCATTATATTCATTTCATCATTGACAATAGTGAGTAACGTTTGGGGGTTACGAGCTCTCAATCTTGTACCTATTGGTTCTTTCAAACCCACTAAAAATACCCGTAAAGTTTGGTTGGTGAAAAGATTTCTTCCACATTTTTTCTCAATCTCTGTAGCAGTATGTAAATCAATATAATTGCAAATAATGGTCATTACGTGAATACAATTTGAGTAGAGTTCGAATCCCTCTGATCTCCAAAATTGATTAGCAAAGTTTCTTTAATTTCATGCCAAGATTTGGCATTGTATATATTGACTGCTTCAATCGCGGCACCGGTGAGTTTTGATAGCACTGTATTCACTATTAGAATATTTTGAGGTGCTAAGGCATTTGTATTATCAAAATTAATGTTCGCGAGTTCTTGCGTGGTATTTATGAATCTTATTGAACCTGTTGGATTCCCATCGTATTCGGGAATTGTTCTCAAAAGATTGGAATTGATTACCGGGACAGTCGCGGTTTCAGGCATTCTGAGAGCCTTCAGTCTTCCTAACAAATCTATAGCCGGATCTATTTCCAGAAGTAACCATCTGATCTTTGAAAAAATTTATTATTGATCATCTATATGAATGATCAATATTTTCAATATGCGGTATATATATATATATATATATATATATATATATATATATATATATATATATAGATGGCCTAATTCTAACAACTCGTATTCCACATTGACCAGATTTTACAGGAGAGGCAATAAACGTTCCTAGATTCACGATGTTACAATATTTGTGTGCAAAAATAGCTAGCTGTTGATTCGAGTCACAAAGAAGTCATCCATTACCATGTGGAGTTATTTAAATTAATATTGCTTTCGCATTGTGGATTACGACTTATTGCTTTTCTTTCATTGTGGGTTACATCTTTTTGGGATTGTATGTTAGGTGTGTTACGATATTTTATTTTTTTAATAGTCTTATCATTTCGAGCTCAGAGGTTGTTTACGAGATATTGGCAATTGGAAATGTTAAGGTCTTTTTATGCCAATAATCATGATGAATATTAGATATAATTTTTTTTTACCTTATATATTTCAACTCATTATATTCAAAACTTAAGATATTATAATAATCACACGTTTACATTTTCGTGACTGAAGATTATGGTAACAAAATCGATAACAAAAAATTAACAAATATTCGAAATATTACAATAACTGATTGATTTATTATCTTCTAGGTTTTATTGTATGCTTTTCGTACATTTTTACCCCTGCTTTTATTCTTTGTACTCTTATTAATTCCTCGCAGTAAAGTTGTTGGTTTGATATGTGACTTTTTCACTGGTTTATCTGCCATTTTCTTCATTTTCTTCGTCGTTTTTTCTGTTTCCTGCTTGGTTTTCTTATTATTGTGTAATTTTCTTTTCCTCTTGATATTCTTTGGTCTTTCTGAAGATTCACTATTGATTTCGTTCTCATTTTCCGTCTTGTATGGTAAGTTGTCATAAAATGTATGAACATCTTGATCCAAACATTTCTTTATCTCCTGGAGGTGCTTCCACTTGGTATATTTAATAGGCAAACGATTCCTATATAGTGGCTTGAGTTCAATATCATTTGAAAACGTCACCAATTTTGGTCTTTGTGGCAAGTCTTTATAGTCATCACTGTAATTTATTTTGTATTGTATGTTTTCATTTGGTTTGTACCTCAAGCATCTCAGATTGCAAACAGTTGGATCATTCTTCATTTTACCAGGACGAATTGATTCGTAGCGCGTGATTGCTTTGTCATCATAGTTTGTGAAAAAGTCGTATGATAAATATTGGACTTCCAAAGGCGATGGCTTCTTCCTTGACTCCCGTATGATGGTAGCATACTGGCAGGGAAGTGTGATATCTCGTCCTTTTAGCTTTCTTTCAATGAGTGCGTGAGTAGAGTCACACTCCATTTGGGTGTGACCCTTTTCTAAAAACTTTTGCTGAACAGTTACTCCATATTTAAAAGCAAAATAGCTAAGAGCGTTGGACAGTATTGAATTTCGATTCTGATATCCACATCCATCAGAATACAAAATTATTTCTTTCTTCTTGTCCAAACAGTACCTTTCAAGATGTTTCATGATACAGGATACAAAAACTGATGATTGCAAATCGCCTTCGGTCTCTTCCACACATAGTTGGTAGATTGATGAGTTGCAAGATTGTAAATAGTGAAAATGTGAACATGTAACCTTGTTTTGTAGTATATACTGCTCGCTTCTATAACAGGACAAAGTTTCACTGCCTGAACGTCCATAGTGAACGTAAAGTTAATTCTATTCATTGCATCTTCTTTGTCTTTTTTCTTTTCCTCTTGTGCCTCTGTTTTTCTTCGAATATGGTTTTTATATTCATCTTCACTCAGCTGTTTGACTTTGTATTGACAACAGAGATCACACTGATCTTTTCTAGGCTGATAAATTGACAGGTTCAGTTCATCGAATATTTTATTGAAGGAGCAAGTAGAAACAGGACTCTGATTCTCGTTTTCACACATGGTTTTATAAATTTCATAAATCTCAGTTTTTGTTTTGAATGGATGTTCAAAATATAACTTGTTCGTGTCTTTGCGACAGTAGTGTGACTCCATTTTGGGCATTCTGTCCAAAAACCTTTTCAAGAAATCCGTTTTCGCTTTACATTTCAGATTGAATGATGTATTATTCCTCTTTTCTGTTTTTTCTTGGTTCTCAGTTTCCATGCTCTTTGCAAACCCATGATTTTGGTTACCTAAGATCCAGTTATGAACCATTTTCTCCTTCACGTCGAAAGTTGTTAAAAACATTTTCTTGCACACCTGCAGCCTTTCATTATCTAACCTGAGATTGTATATAAAAGAGCCAGTTCTCCTTGATGGCCCTTGCACATAAGATCTTTTCTTTGGTAAGTACAGAACTAGTCCTAAGATATATATTTTTTTTTGCTCCCATGACATATTCCAGAATAGGTTGAAGAGTTCTTTCCGCTTCTCTTCTGTGAAGGAAGAACAATTTCGCTTAGAACTCATTATGCAGAACTTATTATTGTTACACCCTGCTTTCAGGTTTCGAGAACTTCTAGGCTTATTTTGTTTAATACTGCCTTTCTCTGCCGAGTATCCCAAATATGCTTGGCCTTTCATCCTAAGTGTCTTACTTTCATTTTTTTTTCCATTTTCCAGGATGAGCTACTCTTTTCCTTTTCACCTGTTTCTTATTTTCTGTGGGTGCAGGGGCAGGTATCGTGAAGGTTTCACGTTTATCATGGATGTTTATGTTGATTCCTTCATTTACCGGGGTTTCTCGTTCGTTTTGGAATCTTCGTTGGTGTCAAACGGTATCACAATAGTTCCTGGTTCATTCTGGAATTGGATTATCAAATCTTCTTCAGTGACAGGATCAACAGGAGCAAGCAATTCGTTGAATTCGCCTTCTTTGCAGGCCGGAATAATCACCATGCCTATGTCATTTTGGATTTCCATGCTAGTTTCGGTAACAGGAACTACGGAAGTATCCTGTTCAGTATTGAAATGATTCACATCATCTTTTTCTGACACCAAAGTCACTATCACTCCAGATTCATTTGAAAAATTAAGGCCATCTTCTGTTATTGCGAAAGTTTCTTGAGTATTTACCGGAAGATTTTTTACGTCATCTTCTGCAGTAGTTGAAAAAACTACAATTTCCGGTTCATTTCCGGAATCATCCTCCGGAAATACGACATTTTCTAACTTTGTCAGAATTCTGGAATCAACAGTTGATTGACATAACTGCAAGATTTTTCTGCCACGACTACCCATTATCTGTAAAAATAAATAGAATTGTATGTCTTGAATTCTCCCAGCAATTTATTTTATGAGTAGCAGGTGAGTTTTTTTATTTGTTGACACCCGAAATTACAAAATGGTCACCACTAACCATTCATAGGGTTGCATTACGGAATCTCATATTACCACTAGTTGCAATATAAGATTTCATTTTGCAACTGCTATTCTCGTGAATATGACAACAAAGTTATTTTCCATTATTTTTCTATCAATATTGAAAACAAAATATGAAAAATGACTTCAAAATAATATAATATTCATACGTATTCAGTTTCAATGAGTAATATTTTCTTTACGGCAATAAGTCGTAACCCACACATTGCAGAAATAAAACTTAATTCTAAAAGATCGTATGAAACAAATTCATTTCACGTGGTGATTCCGATACAATACAATTAAATAAATTAACTCTACTATCAATATTAAGCATCATGATATAGTAATAAAGCAAATAAAAATGACATGAATAATATTACTTACCAGATTTAACACTACTTTTTTATGAATCTATCAGGAGAGCCATAAACGTCGTGCTGCACCATTGACAATCAACTACTGGCTTGTGGTTTACGACAATGTGCTTCCATGAGTTCTGGCCAATGGGGATACGACCTTATTTAAAATGGGAAATTAAAATATTTCTATTGGTGTATGGGATACTAGCAATTAGAAATAGGTGCGAATGTCGTGGACTGATATTAAAACGTACGTGTTAAAATTAGGCCATCGATATATACATATATATATATATATATATATATATATATATATATATATATATATATATATATATATATATATATATATATATATGTACATATATATGTATATTGAAGATATATATATATATACATATATATATATATATATATATATATGTGTGTGTGTGTGTGTGTGTTCGGATAGGTTTCCGCGGTCAGTTGTATGTTGTTGTTGAGTTCGGGTTGAACCTTGAACCGCGTCTGGATTTTTGTTCTCGACGTTTCGGCTCCGATTTTGAAGCCATTTTCAAGAATAAATGTGACTTCACGCTGAGGTCTCAATCTGCCTACTCCTCAGGTGTTGTCACAGGGGGCAAGGGTTTGTGACTTGACGCCGGGGCCTCAATCTGCCTACCCCCCAGGTCTCGTCACGAGTTTTTACTAAGGTCTCAATCTGCCTACTCCTTAGATCGAACTGAGATATCGAGGGATGTTGGGTGGCGTTCATAGCAGCGGGTGCTGCTAAAGCACCGTCGGATGTCTTGGTGGGGCCTGGGCATCTGGAAATTAGGGGTTTCCATGCAGTTGAAAGTCTCTGTCCGTCTTCAAGTTTATTTAAGCAGGAAGGTCGCTTCTCGATTTCGATGGCCTCACGAATTATACGAGCTCGTAGTGTTTTTGCTGTGGCGATGGTCTTAGTGTCCTCAGAATCTATGTTATGTCCTGTCTCTTGATGATGTTTGGACAGAGCTGAAGATGGGTCTGATTTTCGAACAGCAAGTTGATGTTCTTATACTCTACTTGTCACACTTCTGTTGGTCTGGCCTACATATGTTTTATGGCAATGAGAACATGCCATTTCATATATACCCTGTGATTCGTTGACGATTTTGTCTTTGGGGGAGCGGAGGAATGTGGACGTCGATACCTCGATGGATGCGTACCGTTCGCTATTTCGAATAAACTGTAAAAACTAAACGATGAACTTTTTCGCTTTCGAAATCCTACCGACTGCGCCACTTTTATTTCCGAAGACTCGAAAAACCTATTTAAAAAAATTATTTTATTTGAACCAAAAATATCAATAACTTTTACAGAAATTGAATATCCGAACACAGTCCACAATGAAGACATACAACCTACACATAATACACAACCTGTATCAAACATTATACCTTATGTCCCTCGTTTGTCTTAGAAGATAAAACGGATCGGCAACAGGTATAATGTTGGAACAACATTGAAAACAACAAATACTTCAAAGTCGATACCAATCAGAATTTCTATGTTCGAAATGATTGCATTCACAAATCCAATACCAGACAGCTGTTTCGACCTACCAGGTCTCATCAGTGACACTTGGCTGGACTGTGAACACAAACATTTCGAACTATCTACTACTTTATGAAGTAAATCTCTGAAACTTGTGCAGATGGTGTAAACCTCCAAAAGGCAACGCCATCTGCTGGGAGACGACCAAAGTCTCAATTTTTCACTGCCCAAGACAGAGAAGACCACTTGCAGCGTGCCATCGTACGGCGAAGCCGCAACAAATAGCCCGCCGCGATCGAAAAACGACTTCGGTCAACTTGCAGAAAGCTGCATCCCTCCATCGTACCGCATTTCGAACATAGAAAAATGCAGGTAAGGCATTTGAAGTACAAAGGCTATTCAAATCTTTGTACTCAGCCTTTGATATAGCTAGAGAGCCAGAATAAGCAGCAGGTATTCCGGACGATTTTCTCGCAGAAGAACGTTTGTTTATAGGCTTTGTTCCTATATCAATGTAATACATAATTTCGGACAGAACATCATAACTGACGTGAATCAATTTAGGATTCTCACACTGAATTTTCAATAATTTCATTTGAGCCCACTTTATCTTGTCATTGTGAACATCTATCTCGAAATTATTATAGGTGTCCTTCAATTGCTTGAAATTCAGAATTTTAGTCTGATCCAATTCTACCGTATATGGTTTGCCTGTAACTTTGGCACATCTTATTTTTTACGCCTTTCTATCAGGGCATGCATGGAATCGTCTTCATTTTGTGAATGACCTACCTCATAAAAAAATGTGTAATCTCAACGTTGAATTTTTCTACGGCATAGGAGTACATAGCGAAAACTATTCTATTTTTGTTTTGACCGGCGCAACTGTCAGAAAAATGAAAGTCCTTCACCCCTTTCCGAGTTTTTTTTCTATGAAAAAACAGCACTTCTGATTTCGATTGCGCCTCTTTTACCGATCGTCACATCCCAAACATAGCAATCTCCTTCATTTTCACCCAAGTCAAAGACTGTTAAATTATAAAAGGCGAATTTTCTCTTATAATAGAACGCCGAAACTTCTGACATTGGTGTAGATAAGATTTTTTGAAGATCATAACATGACACAACAGAATTAGTACCTCGTGCAAGCGATTTCATTTGCATTTTAAATTCACGAACCACGTATTTAGAAGCATTATGGATCGTATAATTCAGCTGTAGATTCCCCCTCTCCTCGATCGATGTTCTTTTGTCAATATCACTTGTTAAACATAGATCTTTTTCACGTTTCAAAAAGTCTATGTTATATTCATTGTAGAAAACTTCTCGATATTGTCGCTCTGTCGCTTTCATTTCTGGTTCGTAGTGATTGTCTTGCAACCATTCTTTGTACAGCTGATACAATTCGACAAACGTTAACGATTCGTCAAAATATTGTTTATTTCTTCTGGCTCTAACGTAATGTGAATCTACAACTGGGATTTGAGAAATATGCAACCTTACATTTTGTTTAATAATATCAGACACTTTGTTTGGTCGATTTACATGACCACGTTGATCACTAAGTGGACCACACTGGAATTCTTGCTGATCAATTTTGTGGTAAATAGTACTCACCCACTTATCCGTAATACCTAGAGTATCGAAAAACATCTTTTTACAAACCTGAATTTTATCATTATTAATCATAAATGAATAGTTATAGGTCCATTGGCGCCTTGAATGTTTAAGTGTTTCTAATTCAACTTGTTTTTTCGGCAATCGCTCAACACATCTATGTACAAATTGTATCTGATCATTATGAATTTCGAGTGACCAGAATTCTGAGAAAACCTGATTTCTGAATAACGATATCTTTCGAGAACATTTTCTAGAGCACTTGTTATGACACCCGGGCTTCATTTGCTTCTTCCGTATTAGCTTGCCCTGTTGATTTGTGAACTCCAGTCCCAATTTTTCTTTCTTCTCAAGTTACATTTCCACTCGTCGGCATTGCGTTTCCTCTTGCGACCAGGAACTTGTTTTTTCGGCATATATCTCTTGTCTGTTGCTCTGCATTAGTAACAGTACATTCCGTTTCAGTATTTAATTCTTGGTTTTGGTGAAGAACATCTTCAATTTGCCAATCATTTTGATTACGAGATCGAAAGATTGATACTTTACCTTCTGACTGAGTAACTCATGGAACATATTCAGACGGTTCTTCAGCAGAAAATGGTTCTTCTAAGACGAGGTCGTAAGTTTTCTTTGAACTCTATCAAATCATTGCCACTCTTAATGACCCTTGGATCTGAGACGTGACCTGATGTACTTGGGAATACAACATTTTCTGAAATATCTGAATCTCGCGAATGAGTGTCTAAGTTTTTCAAATGTTGCCCAGTCTCTGCAAAACAATATCATTTCTACTTCAGCAACACTTTATAGTATATCTCGTAACTAAATACGCATTTCAAAACGTTACGTCGTAATCTTTTGAAAGAGTGAGGTTATATTATAAATAACTTACCACGTTCTGGATCACTGATTATTCCACTGTTTTTCAAAGCCAATTCCAATATAATATACTGGAATTGGCTTTGAAAAACAGTTTCGTTCCAAACAAAATTCTTGCATTCGTGAGTTTCCAAATTATAAATGGTGAAGTTGTTGAATTGTAATTTTGTTTTATAATACAACGAACTTGCTTGAATTTGTGGACATAACTTCACTGCTTGAACATCCATTGTGAAGCAGTGAATTAATTTTTCTTCAGACCTTTTTTTGTCTCGACTTTCATCTTTCCTATCATGATCTTTTGCTATGATGTGGGCGTTGTATGTTATTTCATCTAAGTGCTTCATTTTAAAAGCACAGCAAAGGTCACATTCATCCTTCCGAAGTTTGAAAATGTAGTATTCTCAATAAATAAGTGAACAACGAATAACTGTTTTTATCTGTAGCCCTATTTTATTGTGTTTTAATTCAGAGTACGAGTTCAACCATGTGTGTTGATCGACCTTCGTGTCAACTGTCAATCGTCACGCACTGTTAACATAGAATATCGTTAAACATGGAACATCCTAATCAGACCACAGATCAAACATCTACCAGAACTTACGATATAATAATCGACATCATATTCCATCTCCCCCCTTAAGTGAATTTTAATTTCACTATCAAATTTAAAATTACAAGTTACGTCATTTCAAAATCTGCAAAACGTATTGGCTGTTTCACAACCCTTTTGCTTCTGGTGCTGCTCAGTGATTTCTCAGTGTTGCAGTCTTTTCGCTCTGATCCTTGATCTTCATTTGAGTTCTTGGAATGCTAAACTCGAGGATGATTATTTAACTCACCTGCCGAATTTGCAGACAAAATATTATAAGCTTCTGGTTCATTTCCAGAATGGCGTAGATGGTAACTATTTCATCGAACTTGCCTACCATTTTCTTTTTCTACTATGTACGATCTGGGCTCTGAGAGTTTCTTTATTATTCTTGCTGGTTGCCAATTCTTCCCATCTCTTATGACAACACAATCCTTTTCTGAAAATTCGTTCCTATTTGCTGTTGTTCTGTCATAGTAATATTTGTATATGTTTCTTTTGTTTTCTATGTTTTTCCTTTCTTCTTCATAATCGATTTCCTTTGCTTCCAGCAGTGAATCCTTGATTGGAAGTTTACCTCGCAGGAGCCTGCTGTTCAGCAACTCTGCAGGGGATCTGTCCAAGCCTGAGATGGGTGTGTTCCTATATTCAAGTAGAGCTATCTGCAGGTCCCCACATTTCCTAAGCATATTTTTTGAGGTTTGTACCGCTCTTTCAGCAAGTCCATTTGATCGTGGATATCTTGGGCTTGATGTCACAAATTCGAAATTCCATTTTTTGGCGAACTCTTTACATTCCATGGAGTTGAATGGCATGTTATCTGCCACGACTTCCTGTGGGATTCCATGAGTGCTAAAAATTGTTTTAAGAGCTTTAATAAACGCACTGGATGTTTTTGCTGGTGAAGAAACTATTTCCAACCATTTACTCAGATAGTCTATGAGTACTAGGTGTGGTTGCCACTCTCTGAAAAGGCAAATCTGGCAATGGCCTCAATATCATTGGTTCTTTTCGATTGCTGTTCCTGAATTTTTCACATTTTTTACATTTGCGGATGTAGTTCTCAATGTCCTCATTGATGCCAGGCCAATATAGGACACTTTTAGCTCTTTGTTGAAGTTTAGCTCTTTTTTTTGAAGTAAAACACAGCCAAGACCACTTTGGCTCGCATCTGTCTGTATAGTAATTGATTTAGTTTCATCAAAATTCGATAATACTGGTGGTGAACTAATCAACTTTTTTATAACATTCAGTGAAATATTATGTGTCTCAGTCCACAACCAAACTGTATTCTTTTTTGATAAATCACGTAACGATGCTGATATATCTGATAAATTTGGTATGAACTTTCTTAGATAATTTATCATTCCCAATATTCTCTGCAGCTCTTTTCTATTTTTAGGAGCTTCTAGCTCTTCAATTGCTTCAACTTTATTAATATCTGGCCGCATGCCATCTTTATCAAATAAGTTACCGAGATATTTGACCTGTGGAACCCTATACTGAATCTTTGAACTGTTGAATTTTATATTTAATTTTCCAGCTTTCTCTAACACTGTCGATAAAATTTTATCATGTTCATCTAAACTTTCTGCTGCTATGAGTAGGTCGTCAAAATACACTATTACCCCTGGAATGTCCCCGAAGTGTTCATTATTGATTTTCTGAAAATATTCCGGAGCACAATTCAGACCAAATGCTAATCTGTTAAATTTATAAACACCAAAGGGACATCCAAAGGCGCAGAGCTTACTTGACTCTGAGTCAAGTTCTACCTGATAAAACCCTTCCTTAAAATCTAAAACAGTAAAGTAACATTTGTTTTTCAATTTTGAGGTTATCTCTCCTAATGTTGGAATTTCACAGTATTCACTTTCCAAGGCCTTATTGAGATCTCTTGGATCCAAACAGAGTCTGAGAGATTTATCACGTTTTTCTATGATTACAAGATTACTAAGCCGTTCAGTAGGTCCTTGACATTTGGAGATGATTCCTCTCCTACATAAATCATCTAATTGACTTTGCAATCGTCTTTTTATTGAAAGTGGGGCCCTTCTGGGTGGCCTAGTAATGGGTACAGCCTCTTTTTTGAGTTTAAGAGAACATGCTTCTTTAAATTTCCCTAGGCCTGAAAATACATCAATATTACTTTTAATGAAGTCATCCTTGCTATTTTAAAGCAAGACAGATTCTACTTTAGAAATAATTTTTAAATCTAGACATGACTGTAATTCAAGAATTGGAGTTGATTTTCTATCCACTACTACAAATTTGAGATTTGAAGACTCATTTCTAAATTTACAGTTCAAATTCACAGTTCCCAATGGTCTCATTTTATAACCACCATATGTTTCTAATATTAACTTTACTTTATTAATTTGCAGACCTCTACTATCATCTTTTTCTAATAAATTTTTTGGCAAAATATTTACTTGGGACTCTGTGTCCACTTTGAATTCAATATTGTACTTATTGAGCACTAACCTTTCTGTCCACTCACTGGTATTTTTTATTTCATTAACCATAATAGTCGAAACAAGAAAATCCTCTTCGAACCCATCTTCTTGTTGGTCTTGAGATTCTTCAATCTCTTTGACATATTTATTCTTGCACAATTCATCAAAGTGTACATAATTTTGACATCTTCTGCATCTGCGACCATAAGCTGGACAATTCCTTGGATGGTGTCTTGTGTCACATCTCCCACAATCGTAACTGCTGACTTTATTGAATTTACTAGTATCGGTTGACTTCTTTGGACGTTTTAGTTAGTATTCTCAATAAATAAGTAAACAACGTATAACTGTTTTTATCTGTAGCTCTATTTTATTGTGTTTTAATTCAGAGTACAAGTTCAACCATGTGTGTTGATCGACCTTCGTTTCAACTGTCAATCGTCACGCTTTGTTAACATAGAATATCGTTAAACATGGAATATCCTAATCAGACCACAGATCAAACATCTACCAGAACTTACGATATAATAATCGACATCATATTACAGAAAATACCAATATTGAGTTCGTCAAATACTTTAAGAAATGAACAAATCGACAAAGGCAGTACTTGTTTTTCTGAACAAGAATTTTTATAAACATGGTAAACTTCAGTTTTCGTCTTGTAATTGTGCTCCAAATAAAGTTTACAAGATCTGTGACAGCAATAGTGGCTTTCCATTTCAGGCATATCTGTGAAAAAGTTTTCTAGGTGCTCCCTTCTCTTTTTTTGTTCTGAAAATACTGCTGAATGACTTCGTCTTTGGACCATTTCTTCGTTTTTACTTTCCTGTCTCTTCATCATTCCAAATGTATTTCCATCATTAATCCAATGTTGCACCATCTTTTCTTTTATTCCAAGTGCACTTAGGAATAATTTTTCACAAACTTGATGTTTTCCTTCTGAAGTTTGTATAAAATAGTCGAAAGATTCAGTCCTTCTGGAAGTATTTTCGGGGCATGATAGCAAGTCATGTGTAGAAAATACAGTTTTTTTGTTCCCAATTCATGGCCCAAAATGCATTGAATATTTTTCCGAATATCTGCAGAAAACAAGTTGCAGTAGCGATTAGAAGCCTTTTCACAAAACTTAGAGGTACAGCTTGGACCTGTTTCTCGTACACACCTGGTCTTATCATGTTTAACTATACCATCTTTAGTTCTGGAATATCCAATATATTTTTGTCCTAGCATCTTTTCTCTTTTGTTCACGTTTTTTTTTCGCGCTTCCGGATCGGCCACTTTTTCACGGTTTTTTCTGAGATTTTCATCACCAGCTTTATTTCCAAAAGTATTCTCATTCTCTTCATGTTCATTCTCCTTATTCCCATTCTCTTCATTTTCATAATCTTCACTTTCATCCTATTTATGTTCATCCTCTTCATCTTCAGTCTCTCGTTGGTGTTCAATAAGAATAATATATATACTTCATCGGCATCTTCGATGGATATTGTTTCTTTCTGAATACAATAGAGATCATCTTCTATGTCATCATGAATTGTTGACAAACTATCCACGTCAATCGGAAAATAGCGGGAATTTTTCCCAATTTGCTCAAAGGCTGAATCATTAGGGATAGCCTCGGTAAGTGCGACCTGTGATTGATTATACTTTTTTTCGTTTTGTGTTCTTTCGGTTACTGATGGAAATAAGGTAACGATATGTAAAGTACGAGACATTTTACGATCATATAAACTCTAATACAAATCAAATAAAGAACTAATTTTCAATAAAAATTGTCACCGAAAGCAGGAAGGCACAAGTTTGCATTTATGTAAAGAACAGCTTTGAACTTGAAAACGCAGCAACACAATAAAATCACGAGTCTATGCGGTAAAATGTTATACAATAAGGCTGTATCTCGAGTTGCGCTCCTTTTTTCATCATCACATTGAAAAAAACTTGGGACCAACAAGGCTGTAAGTCATTTTACAACCTCTCATTCTACGTATCATCCGAAACTACAAATTTGACGAGGGAAGTGACCGTGTTACCTCCCTTTAAAGGTTGAAATGGTGCACATAACTTCAAGTACAACTTCTTTCAATTGAGTATCAGCCAACTATTGCGAATTGTGATACGTCTTTAATACCGTTGTGTTTGCCTCAATTTGCTGTAAACTCCTGTGGTCATATGACAGGACAGAGAATTTGAATTTATTATAGCTCAAGTTACATAGTTTATAACTTTTCTCGAGAAGTTATAGGGAAGTATAAGTTACATTATGGAGATCATTTTTAGTCCCCGTTTCTTTAAATGTCTTGGGTTCTTGGGGTGGCAGGGCAGAATTCGTCTCAAGAAAATTTGGAGCTTGAGGTACCATAATATATATAACTTGTTACTAGTTAACGAAGTATCTACTCGAAATTAACTCGCTTTTCTGTTTACGAAATCCCCAATAATCTCGTGTATGTCTATATGGTCTAATATGGCCTCCTCTATGGATATTGTTGCTAAGTTTGTTAATCTTTCCTGGCTCATTGTTGAGCGAAGGTAATTTTTTTAAGTTTTAATTTAGAAAACGACCTTTCCGCGCATGCTACGGTAACTGGCATAGTTAGCAAAATTCGTAATGCTATGGTGATATTAGGACAAACAGCTGTTAAAGCGTTTAGATATATAAATTCCAGAATTTTCACCACATTATCATTTTATTTTTTGAAAAAAGACTGACACGACACAATTTCATCACACATCATCGGCGTTAATATCCAGTGAATCATTTGCAGAAAGTTTTTCCTGCAAACGATGACAGCTACTTCTCAATCGACTTTGATCTTTGTCATCATGTTTGGCATATCTGCCTATCAAGCGGAAGGCCGGGGTTCGAATCCTCGCCGGGCCACCGTGCTGGGTAATCGCACGTTAAAAGGTAAGGCCTCGTTGATCCATTGCTCGCACAAGTTTCGACTTTTGAGGGTTGACGTTCGTCAGCTGGTTAACGAAAACGAACAATTTTTTTTTTTTTTTAGAACTTAGTTTGAATAAGAAATTGAACACGTCATTTTTATTATTCAATGAATTAAATCGTTCGGATGATAAAGCTTGATCCAATATATAAAAAAATACATTGATTTCAAAAGCGGCTTTCGGATCATTTATACCCAGATAGCACAAGAATATTCTTAGAATATTCATAGAAGCAACCGCTGGAACGTTTGAACATTCTTAGAACATTACCACAACACACTTTGTATTATCAGAATGTTCTATGCACATTCAAAGTGGACTGACTTTCACATTCTATCAATGTTCATAGGAATCACCACAACATACTTTGTATATTATCAGAATGTTATGAGGATGTACGTTGAATGTTCTGAGAATGTATTTTGAATGCTTGGAGAATGAATTTTGAATATTCTGTGGAGGGATGTTGAATATTCTGAGAATGTATGTCAATCATTCCAAGAACATGTGAAATATATTAGGAATACTCTAATAATATTATGAGATTGTTCAAAAAATATTTTTGGGAGATTCTAAGACGGTTCAAGGGATATTCTGGTGGGTTAGGAAATATTACGTTTGTTTTAACAACAGATTTGACTGATCGGAAATTGGTCAGAAGCATCCGAAAAATGAATATTGGAGAGCAAAATTCATTTTGCGCATGTCTCGGACCAGTTTCTAATCGGTCAAATGTGTTGTTGGAACAAACCTATTTAAAAAACCAGTAATAATTGAAGATTATACCAAAAATTTCCAGTACGAACATTTATATTACTATTCTATTACTAGAACCTATATACATTCAATATTTCTCAACTACAATAAAACATTCCATCAACTTTCCTAAAAAATGTCTCAAAAACCTTGCTATCTTGAGATATTCATCATTATATTTTATATAGTTGATGAGAATATTTATTTTTGATTTTGAACAATACACACATTGTTTATTTCGAAGATATGACTAGTTAAGATTGTATGATATATGATTGAATTCTTTCACAATTCCACCCAGTGTGATTGAAAATGGAAAAAAGGAATGGTCAAAACATCTTCTCAATAAACAAAAAAGAATAAGTTGAAGAATAAAAGTAAGTAAATTTAATAAAAAAGTATAATAACAAAATAAAAACAAGATTCTTGAAATGAAACGAAATACTTGAACATAAATATATTCTATTCTATTATATTTCTGAATGGAAGTAAGTAAATAAAAAAATAACAAAACAAAATAAAACAAGACTCTTAAAATGAAGCAAAATACTTGAACATAAATATATTCTATCCCATTATATTTCTATCATTATTCATCTGGTCTCATTTAATTTCTTTCTCAGATCTCTCTTTTGCCTTCACCAACCACTGTTTGATGCAGCATTCAACATCAGCTCGAGTGACTTTTTTGTGTACACCCATTACTGCATCTGAAAAATGTTTTTCAATTAATAATGGACAGTCAACTTTCAGTAAATGGTAACAATATCAAATTTTGGACTGTTCTGTTATTATGAAAGAAAATAAAAATCCACACCACACCTACTAGGACATTGGCCAAATGTAAAACGGAAAAATTTACTTTCTTCAATCTTTTGACCATTGTCTTGTGATTGCTGCCCCCAATTCTTGACAGTTCCAGTAGCTGAAAAATAAAACATCTTTAATTGTTCTCAACTGTATATTAGCAAACTAACAAAGTAATCTTGACAATAACTGATTCAAGTTCGTAAGTTAGCTAGCTATAAGAGAACAGAGGTAATGAGGAATTGGCATTTTTGTGGGGAGAATGAGGTTTGATTAATTCTTTTTTGGCGTTTTTCTTGTCCGAGTCAAAAAATAGAAATTACAACTTCTATCAAAGAAGTAAAATCAAAAAAATTACAAACACTCTCGGTGGATAGGTACGTGTATATCATACAAAGACGTTTGATTCATTCACAAAAAGGAAGAAAGATTCACTAAGTTCCAAGATAATAATAATTATGGATGGAACTAAAATAAAATTCAAAAGCGATCATTTATTTCGATGAATCTGTTATTTTTTTAAATGAATATGACAGATACCGAAACATACCACTAGCTTGTACTTTTCTCCATTGTCAAGAACATTTTCAATCTGTTGCAGTTCTTTATTTGTAGAAAGAGGGAAGTTGAATTCAGAAAATATGGACTGAACATGGATTTCTTCCTCCACTTTTCTTGATTGAATGCGTGCAATGTCTTCTGCCAGCTGATCCAACTTGAAATTTAAAATAGATAAATTTCGAAGAACTTGTCGTTTGAATTGTTCATCTAAAAATGAAAGAAAAAAATGAATCAAATTTGTAGTATCACAATAACAAAACATTTTCGGCTATTTTAATGGCATCATTCACAATTTCCTCAAAATTGGCGTCGGTTCCAATTTTTATCAAAAATTTCTTTAATTCCGTTAAAGCATCTAAAGCAACTTGCATATTCATATCGATGGACCGCAAAATTTTGCTCACAAAATTTACTTTTGTCAATATCATATGCCATATATTTAGCAAACAAATGAATGAAAAGGAGCATATTTTTTCTGCTAGACATTTAGTGTCATATTTTGTCTTCTGATCATAAGATATATCATTTTATATTTTATATAAGGCATCATAAATTTCTGGTAAATTTGCAAACAGCGGTTTGATAGCATCTATTCTGCTTGACCATCTTGTTTTAGACAATGGTTTCAAGGTCAGATTTATGACATATTTTTTTAATATATCCCACCTTTCGGTAGCGGACGAAAAATATTAATATATATATTTCTTGCAAAGTACTAAAAAATCCAGTAGTATGATGATTGAGATTGGTAGTGTCGTTTACTATTAAATTTAAAATTTGGCTAGCGCACGGTACATAAAAAATGCGGGGATTTATATCCAGCAATCTTTTTTGAAGACCATTATTCTTACCGCGCATTATTGATCCATTATCATAGCCCTGCCCCTCGAGTTATTTATGTCCAAATTAATTTCGGCTAATTTTTCTACTATAAATGAACTTAATCCAGCGCCAGTTGTATCGATAATTAGACAGAAAGCTAGGAAATGCTCCCTTATCTCCAGTTTTCTATTTTCTGTGTTGAAATCACAAATCTTATTATAATACTAATTTGCTCTATGTGTGAAACGTCAGGTGTACAATCCAGTATTATTGAAGAATATATTCATTAATTTGACATAAATTTAAAATTAAATGTTGAATTCGGTTACCGAGTATGTAAATTATTTCATTTTGGATCTTATCTCCAAGATGAGTTGGCATATTTTTGGAATACGTATCATTTTTTACGCGTCGTATATGTTCAGACATTGAAAGATCGAATTTTCCTAACAGTTCAATACATTTAAAAAAAATTACCATTGTTACGGTCGTATAATTTTTGGCTTTGGCCACGAAATGCCATATTTTGTGTACGTAGAAATCGGACCACATATATTATTACAAACGTCGTCGAACGTCTCAACCTCAAACACAAACAATTAAAATACAGCTGGTTAAGATGTACAATTGACAGTCTTGACACGGCAAGTCAATAATTAGTTCAAACGTATAATATTTTATATTTTATACTAAAAATATCTTAAATACACTTACCTTAGTCCAACACTTGCTGCACATACCATTAATTTTCCGCTCGAAGTTCCTGGTTGAATATTCAGATTGCAATATTAATCATAAAATCACAAAAAACGCAAAAATGTCCCTATTGAAGTAAAAAAATATCGAAATTTTTAATGCAACAACGGCACAACTCCAAAAGAGATCTCGCTGAAAAGACGCCAATATTGCGCGCGATATTAAGCAAGATCTGCTCAAAGCCAAACTGGCACTTGTGCTGCCATCTACCGGGTAGCGTTAAAAGTTGGAGTGAGCCAGTGTTGCATTAAAACTATAGTTAATTTGCAAACTAATGAACAGAAAAAGTCAAAAATTCCACCTTAGTTTGGTTAGATTGTCTTCTGCCCATTTCAGGCGAACCTGCAGAATAAAAAATTGAAATGGACAGCCAATTTTCAAGTGAATAACTTACTTCTCGGCAGTAATTCGCCCAATCAACTACTCTCAGAGAGTACAAAAACATCCCCAATTTGAGACATTCAATCTCCACTGCGATGTTTTGTTTATACAATTATGCGATATCTATATAACAGCCAATGTTCGCCGCACTCGGAGGTTTCAAGGATGTCGCTGAGATATCACAATAGACGTTCATTGAATATTTTTTTGTAAGACATTTTATGTACTCATTGGGACTTACTATGTTCAATTTGAAGACTGTATATAAGAGGTCTTTGCGAGTTCTTATTCAGTTGATATTTTCCTTACTCAGCATATCAGTCCATAGAAGTAAATTGAACAGAAACCCAGGAAAAATTGATGCATATTATAGAGATATTATCATGCAACCTTGAGAATGACACAGAAGTTACTATTACTTGTCACAATAAAAAATCACTCTAACTCTTCTGGAAATATAGATATATCCATTCTAGGAATTTCAATGGATTAGTTACTTTCAATTGCTGTTTTTTGAATTGATAACAAAAACATTGCTTATACTATAGAATTTTACTTCACATTTCACATCACATAAATGATAAAATGTCCAATAAAAATCATAATCAAGAAAACATAAGTAGAATATTTTAAAAATGATGAAAATATAACTAAAAAAAAATCAACGATTGTCAATCATAAAATACAAAGTAAATATTTTCATCAACAATGACTAGGTGAAAAACAGTGATATATTCTGAACGAAATGAACGTAAATAAGAGATCACACACGGGAAAAAAGTTCAAACAGATATAACTATGCAAGAAAAACTAATTGACTATTCTGAACAAAAAAAAAACATTAAATGAATAAAATGAGAGATCATAAAGAAAACAGCAAATAACGTTCTATTTATCTTTTTTCTTGTCCTCTCTATCCCTCCGTTGCCTGGAGTGGCGGAACCATTCTTTGGTGTAAAATTCAAAGTCTTTCTTCGAACACTGGGCTTTTCTATGGACCACATCTGAAAAAAGGTTTCAAGGATATAAATATATACCCACTGTGCATTTTCCCCCGAAAAGTCACGAAATCATCAAAAACAAAATTGAGGACCTTTTACAAGTGATGGGACTTTGAGTGAAATGAACACTAGCAAGATCTCGAATACGGTATACATGCGGTGGTAAGTCATTATTAATACCTATCGTGACGCTGGGAGTTTTGGCTACGGACGGAGACAATGCGATGCATTTATATAATATGACACCAAAAAATATATTTGAAAATATCAATTGAAAAACTCACCAAAACCAAGTTCCAGGAACCGCAATTTGCCCACTACAGAATTCGACTTCTGTTCCGTCGATGAGCAAATTTCACCTAGACCATTAGTGAAAATTTTTTCAGGCATCTGCATGTGAAATCTCGGCCGCCACTGCCTCCGATTTCCTGAAGTAATTTTATCTGAAAATATGTATATCAACATATTACTATTTGTTCAATATGGATTTTCATCAAGTATAAATCACTTCATTTCCAAATAGATTCCTTTTTTCTTACAACTGGAAAAATGATGAATACTCACAAATTGTCTGCTATGCGATGCAACATAGGTTTCCAGTTCTTCAATATTCTCTAGACTTTCACAGGGCAGTTTGAAATCAAAGGATAATATCATTGTTTGCCCCTCCACATCGCTCTCTGAGGAATTTTTGGCAATCCTCTGTTTTATGTCCTCTAATGTGAGGGAATGGTCGATTTGGTTTTTTATCACTGTTTCAAGGAGATCTTTCAAATTGTCTTCTTCATGGATTTCTAATGTTGCTGAAACATTATTACACTTGAAATATCTACAAGGCTACCAACAAATAAAGGTAAAGCTGTGGTCCCAATGATCCTAAACTGAGTTACATTGTTACACTTAAGCAAATATGTATTATTTCTTTATATTTTATGTATCATCATAAAAATTAAAAAATTCGTAATCAAGCTTTACTCTTTTGTAAACGAATTATTTTTTACGCAAAGTTGAAAGCTAACTAAGCAGAAAGTTAACTGCAATAGCCCACTGGAATAATAGTAGGGTTTCTTACAGGTACTTTCAACCGAAATGCGAATTCAAATCCCACATTTTTCAATTGGATGAACATTACCTACCCTTTTTTTTCACTAGTTCCACTTGTTGAATACTTGTGACGACAAGAACTATTGAAAATATTACCCATATCAAATTATTGAAGAAAAGGGTAAGTAAATTTTTTTGTAACCAACCTGTTTGTGTTGCTATGGACACTTTGGAAATAAGTTCTTGAAGGTCACATGAAATAAATGGAATTCATTATTCAAACTTAATGAACGAACACATTTTCCATGCCAGTAATTGAAAGCTTTGTGGCATTTTGTAAGAAATTCATTAAACAAACTCAATCATAAAAAATAATTTGCCAGCTCTATAATAAACTCAACAAATATTGGAAAGGAAGTGAGAATGGTCTGGAGAAAAAGAATCCTTTACTTCAATGATTAATTAGGGCCTCGAATCTCAAAGAGTTTCCATATTTACTATAATTTGAATATGTGTGTGTTGCTTTGGCACTTGAAGATTTCTATTTGCCACTGACTTTAAATTTGAATATATATATATATATATATATATATATATATATATATATATATATATATATATATATATATATATATTCAGTCAACTCACCACTTGAATCAGCATTAGTTACATAACTTGCAGTGATCTAGGTCTGCGACAGAACTCAGTAGGAATGAATTTTTTTATTTTCCCCAAATAAGCATAAGCATTCGCTAATTTTGCCAATGCTAGTCTCACATCCATCTTTTCCTTGCACCAAGGCATAAGCCTTTCCATGACACCCAAACACACAATTGTTGCCATAAAATTGCCACATGATATGAGCCTACAAACTGTTCTTCTATATTCCATTTTGAAATGTTCAACAGATACAAACTCATTGAACTTTTTCAAATTCAGAATAAGTCTGCTTTCACCATCTTGTTTGGGTATTAAAATTTATTTTTTTGATATAAATTGCCTACTACACTTTTTTATAGCTCTCAATTTTTGGAGTCGAATTATCTCTACAGATATTTTGTATTTGTCACTGTCAGACCAGGATGACTCTAATGGAGTAACAGTTTGCCTTACAGCCTTTGTTAGAGGTATCACATACCCTTGTATCCAAGATAGAACTACTTTGTCTGAGGTAATTTCCTTCCAGTTTGAATATTTGTATCTAAGACTTCCTGCTTCGAAACTTACTTCTTTCATTTCTTCCCTCGTCTTTTCTGTATACTTGTTCTTGGCCACTGGGACTCATCGATAACTGGTTTGGTTGCTGTATGGTCGGTGGGTTTTCTGGAATTTTTGTCCATTCAAATGCCCTTGTTTGAAAACACTCATCAAGTTCAAAGGAGTTATTCTCTTCTTCATAATTTTTTCAGTATTTTTCCTCAAATCATGTCCAGATCTCTCTATGGCCTTCGCAGCTTTTACTCTGTCTCCAAGGTTCTCACCGAACAGCCATTCATCTACAGATATATCACTAAGGGTATTCATCATCTCCTTTTTGAGGGTTAGACTAACGAGATTCCTTCTCGATTCTGACTCTTGATGATGCATATCCGCTAGTAAACCGGAGAAGTCGATCAGCAATTCAATAATCCGGAGATTATTTCCTTCACGCCTCCACTCTTCCTCAAAAAGTATTGTCAATGCTTTTGTCAAAGCCATCATGCTTGCACCTACTTGTGCTTGGACACCTGCAAGCCTTTCATCCCTCTTTAAGGCTGTTTCATTTACTATCGACTTCACTTCGAGGTTTAGTTTTGGGGCTGACATCAATGGACAGTTCTGGGCAGGAGGATATTTCTTCACGAGGCCTGTTTTAATTTCAGGCTCCACTCCTTACGTGAGTATGTTTGTTAATCGTAGAGTCAACTCTTCATGAATTATTTCATTGGGGTGTTCCTTCACAGGAATGTCCTTTTCTAACAGCTTCTGAATATTTTCATTCAGAGGAGAATTTTCTTCTTCTAGAGGGTCTTTACTCTCTTAGGTCTCTTTTTCATACCCTCCATCTGAAATAAAATAGTATTGTACCTACCCTGTAGTATTCAATCATCTTTATGACCCCTTATACAAGGGGGTTTTCCTTCCAATACCCACACAGGTATTTTCTTGATAACCATTACTTGCACAAGTCGATGGTTGTTGGAATATTGTCGTCATGTACATGACAAACAATGTGATTGCCGTACACACGGCATCAGTGGTACACATCACTGTTTGGTACAAAAACTCCTACTGAGTTCATAGTGTTCACACTGCAAGGAGAAAATCGCCCCGCCCTGTCCCTGCTTGGTCGACATTTTCTTTGTCGGCATCGTCCCTTGACTTTCCGTCATCTTTCACTACCTCTTTATATTTCCTTTTGTACTTTCGTAACTTCTTTCTTAAAATCTTTGCCTCGTCGTCCGAGCTAGACGAACTACTGGAGCTGCTGAATGTAGATAATTTTTGTTTTCGTCCCATTTCACATCGGTTTGGTTTCTTTTTATCAGTTTTACAATTTTACAAGTACACGGTGCTTCTTTGACACAAAGATCAGTAATGAAGAAATCAGGTAGGTTCACCAGCGCGTGGAACGCCGAGATGGACGAATTCGAATTTATTAGGGCCGGTTGTATAAAAGCCAATTTAGTATTTGATGTCACGTTGAATATTTAACGTTGCGTTAAATGCGATATTGGGTTGCACAGGAATGCTGATCAGTGACTTGACGACACATTAATTTGATTCCACGTTAACTTATGATTATGGCTATTCAATATAAGATATCAGTTGCATATAAGCCAATCAAGAGCTAATGTCAAATCAATTCGCATTTGACGAGGCATTAGCCGAATCACCGCCGCTCCACTGATTAACGTACGATCAGGGACGTCAGATGAAAATTCTGTCATGAAATAATTTGGATATTCTTGAATTTCCGGTGGAAATTGTCGACATATTCAGTTTTTCTGTGAATAAGTTTATATAAGGGATGTTGAGTATATAATTTGTATATAGTCAGTTAGGCAATACTTAGACACGTATAGCTCCAAAAATATGATTTTTATTCAATAATTCAGACTGACAAATATATCAATTTTATTTTACATTACTCTGTTTTTTTTATCAATCAGAACTAAACTCCATACAAAGTGAACAAAATACACGAAACTATACAAAAATAACTTTCTGGATCTAACAGTTCTCCACCCCCAAGGATATTCTGTGAGAATATCAAGTGAGGGATGTCGGTAGTATACATAACTTTGACACAGGTCGTGTGAGAAAACCTTTTTTTGTTTTCACTTGGGCTACTCTTATGACTCCATCTTTACCAGGATATACGTGTTCTATTCTTCCCAAGAGCCATTCATTTCTTGGTAATTTCTCATCGACTATTATTGATATGTCACCAACTTTAACTGGCACAGTGAGTGAATGCCACTTGGACCTCTTTAGGAGTGTTGGTCGATACTCCCGAATCCATCTCTTCCAGTAACAATCTGCCAACGCTTGCGAAATTCTCCATTGTTTTTTGCTGAGAATAACATTATCACCGTGAGAAGTAACCCCACCTGGCCGTAGGAGGAGAAAATGGTTCGGTGTAATAGCTTCTGGTTCCGCAGAATCAACGGATATGTGCGTCAAAGGTCTGGAATTTATCATGTATTCTGCTTCGTACAGTAAAGTAAGTAGCACCTCTTCTTTTGGATTGACACATTTCAAACTTATTTTGAGAGCAGTTTTGAAAGATCTAACCATACGTTCCCAGACTCCGCCCATGCTCGGTGCTCCAGGTGGGTTGAATTTCCAAATTATTCCTTTGGCAGATAAATTATCAGCAATTTGTTGTTGATCTAACGATTTGCTCCATTCTCTCAACTCTCTTTCCGATCCGACGAAGTTGGTGCCATTATCACTGAAGATCTCTTTAGGCTGTCCTCTCCTACATACGAATCGACGAATGGCCATTATTGCGGAGCTGGTAGTCAAAGACGATGCCAACTCAATATGTACCGCTCGAATTGTAAGACAAGTGAATAGTACTCCGTATCGCTTTTCAACCCTGCGACCGATAGATACATTCATTGGCCCAAAATAATCTACTCCAACGTATGTGAATGGAAACACAGCAGACTCTATTCGTTGTGTAGGTAAATTTCCCATGAGTGGAGCTTCTGGCTTTGCGTGTCTGATTTTGCAAGCTTGGCATTCTCGAAAACTTCTTTTCACTGCGGCTCGAACATGCAATATCCAATACTTCTGGCGCAAATTATTCACAACAGTTTCGATGCCTACATGTCCAGCTTCCTCATGATAGTGATTAATCAGAAGCTGCGTATATTTATGCTTCGGATCTAGAATTATTGGATGCCTCGAGTCATAGCAGATGTTGGTTTCATTTGAAAGTCTTCCTCCAAGCCTAATTATACCGGATTCGTCCAAAAATATTGAAAGTTGAAACAGACGGCTGCATTTGGCAATTGTTTTCTTCTGTTTCAATTGACTCAGTTCTCTTTGGAATGACTCACTTTGACTCTTTATAACCCATAGAGTGGAGGCTTCATTTATCGATTTCAATTCGAGGAGTGGTTGCGGTGGTCTCTCATTTTTGGGAAGGCGAATCACTTCAACTAAATGTAAAATCCATGCAGTAGATCGAACCAGTTTCAACCACTTTGAAAAACGTTCGATATTTGGAAGCTCTCTTTCAACCTCTACTTCCACCAAACATACATATTCCTCCTCCACTTGATGACAATGTTCTTGGGGTTCCTCAGGCCAAAACTCCTGACTTTGCCGAAGGAATTTCGGTCCTACCAGCCAACAACTATCAGTATCAAAATTCACGTTCTTCAGGACTTTGGTGGCTTGATCTGCTACATTTAAATCTGATGGAACCCAATGCCACTGAGACACGTCTGTATCGTCTTGAATCTCCCCTATACGACATGCAACAAACATGGGAAATCTTCGAGATTGTGATCGGATCTGTTTGAGGACCACCAGTGAGTCTGTCCAAAAATGAATATTCTTTATGATGTAATCCAGTTCTTGTTGAATTGTTTTGGCTACTCTGCTCGCTAACACAGTTGCCTGAAGCTCAAGCTTTGGAATTGTCTGTTGATTCAAAGGGGCAACTTTGAATTTCGAGGAAACGAAAGATGTATGGTATATCGCATTTATCTCACATCTCAAATAGGCTACAACAGCGTAAGCTTTATCACTTGCATCACAAAACAAATGAAGATCGACTTCTTTGACGGATACATGTTTTGGGAAATAATATCTTGGAATAGTTATTGGAGAATGTAACTTCAACTCGTCCAACCAAATATTCCACGAAGTGAACAAACTTTCAACAATTTCCGTATCGCAGTCTATATTCATTTTCCATATATCCTGCATCAGTAGTCGTGCCTTGATCATCAAAGGTGCAAGGAAGCCAAGTGGATCGAATACGGACATGACTGTTCTGAGTACTTCTCTCTTTGTGGGAATCTTAAGTTCATCAATAATTTTGGATGTTGAATTCTTTAGGTTCATAGTGAAAATGAATGAGTCATTATGTGGGTACCAATATAAACCTAATACCCTTTCAATTTGCTGTGAATCAATTTTCAAGTTATCTTGAATAGGGGCTCTGAGATTCTCTGGCACTGTTAAAATGACGTTTTTTGAATTAGAGATCCATTTTGTCATTTCGAACCCTCCCTGCTGGTGGACATCTATGACAGACCTAACTCTCTCGATGGCTTCTTCTTCACCGTCACAAGAATCCAAATAGTCATCGACGTAATGTTGTTTCTTCATTATTTTCAGAATCCCTGGAAATTGTGACTCATATTCCTCAGCATTGCGGTTCTTGACAAATTGGGCGACAGATGGAGACGATACCGCACCAAAATCCATGACGTTCATCTGATATACATCGGGTTTTCTATTTCGATCAGTGCCACGCCATAAGAATCTTTGAGCGCACGTGTCATCTTCTTTTATCATGATTTGATGAAACATATCTTTGATGTCACCATTAATCGCTACTTTCCCTTGTCGAAAACGCCATAAGACCGAAACGAGAGATGGTACATAGTCTGGCCCTTGTAGAAGAACATCGTTGAGGCTATACCCATGATTCTTGGTAGCTGCGTCGAAAACAAGCCGAACTTTTCCTGGCTTATTGATACTCCAGACTGCAAAGTGAGGTAGGTACCACGTTTTGGGCGTGTCTACAATATCACAATCGTTCAACTTACTCGCATATCCCTTTTGTACATATTCTTCAATTTTTTCACAATATCTCTCTGCAAAAAACTGATCCTTGTCCATTTTTCGTTCCATACAGAACAGCCGTTTCATAGCATTTGGTCGACTATCGGGTAGAGTATAATTTTCCTTTTTCCATAAATGACCTATCTCATACCTATTTCCAACTCTTTTCATCGAATTTTCCATCAAAGTTACTGCCATTTTGTCTTCTACTGACTTGATCAAATTATCCTGCAACTTCACACCGAAAGCTTCAAGGCGAAAGCTGTCCTTAACAAGTGTGTGAAGTTCTTCATCGTGGACATCTCGACAGCAAAGACTAACAGTATCACTAAATTCTGTGAAATCAACTGGTCCATGGATTGTCCATCCTAATTTGGATTTCGACATGATAGGTAAATTTACTCGAGGTTGGATGATATGCCTTGGTATGATGAGACCGCAGTTATCTTGGCCAATCAATAACTGGGGTTTCGTATACTGAATTGATTTCAAGATATAATGGTTCAAATAAGGAAATTTTTTGCATATTTCTTCAACATCAATCTCTTGTATGGGTAGACTCAACTTCTCAACAGTTCGCACGTTTTTCATTTTATAAAATATAGATGAAATATTAACAGCAGCAATTTCAACAGACGTCATTCTCGAATCATCTTCGTGATGTGTTATTCCGTTGGTCCACTGGTAGCAAAATGGTGTAGTTATACCAGATAGTTCGAGTTTATCAGCGAGGTTTTTTTCTATCATGGAACAATTAGATCCCCCATCAAATAGAGCAAAAACCGTGATCTCTTCAAATGGGCCACGGAGTTTTACAGGCGCAACCCGCAGTAGAACCGTTTGATGTTTCATACTTAGATTGGCACACACATTTGTAGGTATATGGGATTCTTCATTGCTGGTGACATTC
This sequence comes from Zygogramma bicolorata, assembly GCA_032362365.1. Classification (NCBI taxonomy): domain Eukaryota; kingdom Metazoa; phylum Arthropoda; class Insecta; order Coleoptera; family Chrysomelidae; genus Zygogramma; species Zygogramma bicolorata. The sequence goes on from JAVJAQ010002280.1 coordinate 247,358, forward strand.
CGCTCAATGTGAAGTAATTTATTGTGTCTCCCCCTACACCCATTTTGTCCACACCTTTTCTTCTGATGATAACATCGGTTTGCCATGTGACCAGGTGTTAAACAGATAAAACAAATTTTCATATTTAAAACAGCAGCTCTTCTTTCTGCTACAGGTTTCTCGCAGAAAACACCACATTCTAGTATATTATGGTTTCCAGTTTTACAGAAAATACAGGTATGTGATTCATTTTTCGAACCTTTTGGTGAATTTCTCTTCGTAACCATAACAGTTTCTCTTCTACTAGATCTTATGATGGTTGGATTGTGAATAGATGCCATCAGACTAACCTCCTCTTCCAGCCAGTTCGAAAAATCGTTCAAGGAAATCTGTTTTGTTTGAGCCTCAAGTGTGAGCTTGTACTTGGCCCAATCGTGTTTCTGGATAGAAGGAAGCTTCTCTACCAAATTATTCAATAGTTCTGGGTTGTAAAGATAGACACCACAACTAATGTTGTTCATAGATGTAACCATATTGGTAACGGTATTAGAAAAAGCAATATAGTTTTCTAATTTTTCATCTCTAATGGGACTCATCTTTTTTGCTTTTTCCATCAGAGAAAGAACAATCCATTCAGATCGACCAAATTCATTTCCAGCATTTTAATTATCTTTCCTACATTCACTGGTGATATCAATAATGATTTAACCGCTTCTCTGGCTTTTCCTTTCAGCGCTCTGTCCAACCGCAAAATGTTGTCCTCATCAGTTAATTCATAAAGTTCCGTGGAACGTTTGAACTCATTGATAAAAATGGGCCAATCAGTGAGTTCTCCAGAAAAATGACTGAGACCTCTCATTTTCTGACGAAAGAAAAATTTGTTTATAGCAAAGAAGTGTCTATGCATTGTTTGGTACTTTTTTCCAAAGGCGCTGAAGATTGGTTCAGGTGTCCATCGGAAAACCTAGTATCAGAACCTTTATTAACATTGGAAGTACCAATATATCCAGCTTCAGAAACAACACATTTCTTGGCATCGTTCACCCATTTATTCAAGTAACTGCCGCTACTGTATAGACTCTTCACATCATCTCGTTGACTTTCACTACGTGAATCACTTTTTTCTAACAACATTTTCTGAATGTCCATTTCTTTCATCATATTTTCTCGTCTTTTTTCTATTGCTCTCAACTTTTCTTGAGCTTCTTCAAACTGCTTCTGCTTCTGTATCATCTCTAGCTTTTCTGCAGCTTCTTCTTCATCTAATTGTTTCTGCTTTCGAATCATCATCAACTCTAGGTTTAACTTAGAAATGTCAGATTTGTTCGAAGATACTGACTCCTGTATGTTTGCCTTGGCTGCCTCGAAAGAACCATGAAATGCAACATCAGATTTAGCTTTACTTTTTGTACGATCCAGCATATGGCTCCCAGACATTTCTGTTTCAGATGAACCCATGTTACCTTTACGTTCTCTAGTTTCAACAATACTAGTAGAAGGTACATTTGGATCAGGTTCTCGTCTGTTATCCAGCAGGAATTCTGAAAACCACTTGGGTGGAACAGCTCTAGTAGTTCTGTTGCTTCTGCGTTGACCTCCAGCTTCGATGTCTGACTTTGACTCCATAGCACGTTCTTTTTATTTCTCGAAGGACCAATGTTGAGTATATAATTTGTATATAGTCAGTTAGGCAATACTTAGACACGTATAGCTCCAAAAATATGATTTTTATTCAATAATTCAGACTGACAAATATATCAATTTTATTTTACATTACTCTGTTTTTTTTATCAATCAGAACTAAACTCCATACAAAGTGAACAAAATACACGAAACTATACCAAAAATAACTTTCTGGATCTAACAAGGGAGGTAGGTATATGAAAGGTTGGAGGATATATATATATATATATATATTATTACAGAACATGTCTACAAGATCATATATATTCGGCAATGGTTCAACCTGGTACCTTATAACCGCTAGGACCTGCGCTGCCGCTTCATCCAATTCTGGAGTCTGTCTTCCTCCTCCAGTTTTTTTATTTCTTTCTGAAACACAACAATGATTGAATCTCGTTGTTTTATTTATCTTTCGACTGCATGAGAGAAAATATTACTTACTTTATCAACAGCAGCCTTCTTTTTAGCTTGCTCCAATTCTTTCAAGTTGAACCCAGCATTGGATAACTTGTCCATGTACCGTTTTTTCTATAAACATATATAAAATAGAGTCAGTGAATTTTTTCTCAGGTAAACTTTGAAAGTATATATTTCAAAACAATTCGAAATCATAAGATACCTGAAATTATACCGAAACAATTCATTTGAAGTAAGATAGTTTCATTTAAATTTCTGACACCCTGTGCCTATTTGAAAACAAGGAACATAGTAAATACACTACTGGAGTGAGTATACAGAGAAAAAATTTATGAAAAGTACTTCATGATTCAGATATTTCAGTCACAATCTCACTAAGAACTTCAGTGTCAATGATGATATGTTAGGTATTCGGTGGGTACATACATTTTCATCTGCAACTAATTTTCTAGTTGTTCTCTTCAAATTATCCCATAGAATTCTAAATTGTTTCCACTCTCTTGGAATAGTAAAACAGCTATTAAATTCTCTTTCGATTTTTCTCCATGTACCCTGTTTTCTCTTGATGGATATTATATCAGATTGCTTGCATTCGATTATATGTTCATATCTGGAAAAGATCATAGACTAGTTCGAACAGCTATCTACATAGCTGTATTGTATTATGGAAAACTATACGTACTTATTTACAATCTCCAGCAAGGCAGTTTTTGCCACCTCGGTATAGTTGCGCCCCTTTTTTTTCTTTGAAGTCACCATATTTTGCCAGACACCAACAAGTGAACAAAGTTATAACCTCAAAGTGACAGCCTGACATCATCAAAAACAATAATGGTAACGCTGGGAATGCAAATATCAGCACTGTTGCAACGTATTTTCCGTCATTAGTTAATGGATCGTTAATCGTAGCATCAGTGAGTTTTATGCAACACAATCGACATTTAGGCCCATTTGCACCAACACCACTTAGTACTTAAGGTCCTCTTAAATATTTAAGGTTAACTTAATGATTTGCACCAATACCTAATAGGCACTTATATTCGCTAAGTTATCCTTAAACATAAGTAGCAGATAGTCTGACACTTATCCAATTTACGGAGATTTTTTTTTTATATCACTTATTTTACTTATTGTAAAAATTGAGTAATGGAGGTATTTAACGATGCAGATGCGTTTATAGATGATCTAGAAATTGTGAAAATAATTATACACCGATTTCCCCGAAGAACTTATGGTAGAGCGAATTATTTTGACTCAGAAGAACATGATTTTGTTCGAAGATTCCGTTCAACAAAAAACACTGTTTTTATGGTATTAGAGTTGATTGAAGAGGAAATTGAACTCATAAATAATAGGTATTTGTTATTGTGAGCAAATCTATTTGATAAAAGCGCCAAATAAGTTCATCAATGTACCCACTTCTAAGTAAATTTTTTAAGGAACTTCTCTGTTTCACCAATTAATCAGCTTTTAGTTGCATTGCGTTTTTACGCCACGGGGACACATTTATTACAAATAAGTGATTTTGTAGGAATGCATTATTCTACTGTATCTCGAATAGTAAAACGTGTATCCCGGGCATTAGCTCGACAGTCTATTAAATTTCCATAAACCCAAGAAGAATTGAGTCTAACAAAAAACAAATTCTATGACATAGCATCATTCCCAAATGTAGTGTGTGTCATAGATTATACCCATGTAAACATAGAATCACCAGGTAGGTGAGTTTTTTTTTCAGTACATTTATACTATGTACATTTATTAATTCGATATATCATTATTATTCTATTTAAGGAGGTCCAGATACAGACATTTTTAGAAATAGAAAATAATACTTTTCCATTAATGTACAAGCCCTGTGAAATGCAGAATATAAGCTTACTAACTTATTAGTTAGTAGTGGCTCTTATAATACAACTATTTTTATTATTAAAAAAATCTCAAAAGGAAATTTGAAAATAATAAAATTCCAAACAATTGCTATCTTCTTGGTAAGTAAAACAATCACAATGAAAAACATTATAGTATTCATTTATATTGATATAAGTAAATAACATTCGACTAGCTTCCGTTTATTTCTTGCAGGTGATAGTGGTTATGAATTGCAAACATATTTACTGACCCCTCTACTTGATACTATTCAACCAAAGGAACAGCTTCATAATGAGTCACACATTCGTACAAGAGGAATAATAGAAAGACTTTTTGGAATTTGGAAAAGAAGGTTTCCTGTTATAGCATATGGATATAGGTTGAAACTTGAAACAACTTTGGAGGTTATCATTCAACAGGAGTTCTTCACAATATCGCAAAAAGGATGGGTGAAGGAGAACCATCCTCTGCCAGATAATATTGAGAACCAATATGAATTTCAGCAGCTTATAAGACATGGGAATATTCCAAACGTGCCTCGCCTTAATGGGCGAAGAAATTTAAGAGGAATTCATGCCAGACAAACTTTATTTGACAAATACTTTGCCAATTTATAATTAAATTCATGGCGTACTCAACAAAATATTTTATTTCTCCCTTGAACACATTTCAACTAAGGTAATGCTACAAAAAGGAATCGACAATGCAATATGAATTTGTGTATGTGATTGGTTTTTTTGGCTTTGGAGTAAACCAATTAGCCACATGCAACATGAAGAACTAACATAAATACAAAATTTCACATAAAGGAACATATTTTGTGTGTTCTACTTCTACTGACACAAGCAAGTGTAATTGCACAGCACTGTTTTTCTCCAAGTTCCAATTGAATTTGTAGGAATATATAAGATGTTTTCAGTAAAACTTTCAAATGGAACAAATGTGATTACTGCAGTTTGAAAATCAAAATGACTTCTTTGATCAAATTGAATTTTGCTGAGAAAGTATATAATGTTGCAAAAAATTTGTAAATTTTTCTGAACTATTGTTATGCAATACTTATATTCCCAATGATAATTTTCAATTTTAATAAGATTTCAGAATAACATCTGTTCCATTAGGATCATTTTAACAAAAACCAAACACAATTTTCATTCAGGATAAATATTAAGTACTCCCACAAAATAAAATCGAAACCTTTTACATGATACAACACTTGCACTAATAGGAACCAACATTAATTTCACAAAATTTTATAGAATATAACCTGTTTTCAGTTCAGGCACAACTTATGTCTCTAAAAAAATGCAAATATCAAAAAGTACCCCAACAAAATGAAATCACAATTCTGCACCAAATCAGAGAAATCAGTAATTATAAATTGAACATAGGAAATGTACTGGGAGATATAGTGATTTTGTTAAAGTGTGCTTTTTTATGTCTATCTCTAATTCTAAGGATTGGCGCTTCAACTCGTACACTATTTTCACTCTGTCTAATTCTACTTTATTAATTTCAAGTTTCAAATCAGCTAGCTCTTCATATTTTTAGATAGGTTGGAGTAACTAACATTTGATTCCACTGCCCTTTTTCCGGAACCCCATCTGTATATTTGTGTTTCACTATTATTATTTTTTACTGGAGTCACTACTTCACAAGCGGAGCTAGATGTTTTTTTTGATTTTGGTACCAGTTTTGGGTTTAGAGGACTTTTGAGATGTCTTTTTGTATAATCACCCCAGTTGAGTGCATTCTCATCATTTCCTTCACTAGTCTAAAATCAAATGAAAAGTAAATGAAGTATAGCATGAAGTTGATGTTATAAAGATTTTTGATTGAATTTGTTTTCATTTTTCACTTACCTCATTTTCAATCTCCCTGTCAATCTCACTACATTAAAATCATTACTATCGGGATTTAATGGATTGTCTAATCCAAATACACTTGTTTTATTCATGATTGATAATGCCAATTCTTTGTTTGGATCATTGACCACAATCCCAGTACCTCCTGTACATCGAATTGACGTTTTCTCTTCAGCTACTTCCTTCCTGATATTCCTTTTGGTGTTATCATATAATTTTTTCAATGATTCCACTGGTCTGTACTCTTGATTTGCATTTTGATTATTATACAAATCTGTTATTTTGTTCCATGCATTTACCTTTCCTTTCCAAGAAACTCCATCAGTTTTTTTCGATTCTATTACTTGCTTGTATTTACTCACGCAATTTAGTGTGGATTCATGCAGCACAAAATAACGAATAAGAAATAAGAAATAACAAATAGCAAAAAAAGTTGACTTCTCAGGTTTCAATGACTGTGTTCATGCAGACAAATAACATTTAACAAATAACAAATAAGAGTTGGCCAACTTTCATCTTTTTACTGTAAATGAACGAGATTTCGTTCTGTGCGCAACTAATACGCAGGTGAACGCGGATTCGACGGAATATTTGTGGTTCATTTCGTTCCTGTGTTCAACTTCGCATTTTATTATGGAAATTGATGATGCAATTTTAGCCGACCTGGTTCGAAAATTTCCCGAATTATATAATAAGGAAAATAGAAAATTTAAAGATAGAAATGTTAAAGGAAATGCTTGGGAAACAATTGCATCAACACTCAATGTTGATGGTGATTATTCACTTCCTCAATATCAGTGCATGTATCTGATTCATTATTTTCGGTAAAAAGTGTACAGGCCAGGTGGAATGTGTTAAGAGCCAAATATAGCGTGGAGAGGAAAAGAGAAAAAACAGTCCCGTCAGGCTCTGGAGCGTATAAAACCTGGGAATTATTGGTATTGGTGAGTTGGATGGTGACAGATGCGCTGCGACCTGCTTAGATCTATTGTGCCCCATCTTCTTCTGCTACCTCAAGGTGTTCTCGTTTATAGCAGCCCCTCAAGCCTCAATTCCTTCAGGAATTTAAGGATTTTGAGAGGATCTATTCGTGGTTTTTCTCCCACAGTCAGCTGGAATGGTCCCAGTATATTCGATCTTTTGTGATGTACAACAAAACACTCCATCAAGATGTGATGGGGTGTTTCTGGATGTTCTCCGCAGAACCTACAGGTGCTGTCCTCCTCTAAGCCTTCCTCAGGTGTTCTTTGAGTCTGCAATGCCCCGTTAGAAATCCCGTGATTGCCTTTAGACTAGTTTTGCTGAGGTTAATCAGTGTCTTCGATCTTGCTGGTTTGAAGTTTACGAGGAGATCTTTGGCCTGCCGCAGCCCTGGAAGTCTTTTCCAGTTTGTTGCTCTCATTGCTTCTTCCGTTTTATTGAGTTCTTCTTGGAAGTAAGAGCTTCCAAGTCCGCAGAATGGTTCTGGCCCGATCATTGGTGTTGATGCACCTTTTCGTGCCAGGATGTGTGCTTGTTCGTTCCCCTCCGCTCCGACGTGCCCTGGCACCCAGAGGAGGGTCACCTTGTTGTTCCTGCCTAGGTCGTTAAGTTTGTCTGGGCATTCCAAAACCATCTTCGAATTGATGCAAGAGGAACTCAACGCTTTGATGGCTGCTTGGCTATCGGAGAGGATCACAATTTCCTTGTTCCGATATTTCCTGTCGAGGTTGAGCTGAATGCACCTTTCTATGGCGTGAATTTCCGCTTGAAAAATGCTGGGGAACTGGCCCATGGGCTCGGAGTATTGCTCCAGTTCCCTCGGGAGTTTTGGACCCGTCTGTGTACCATGTTATGGTATTCCTTCCTAGTGCTTGAATGGATTCTATGCTCCAATCTCTCTTGGTACTCAGTTCTGTTCGAAAGAGTTTCATAAAACTGAATTTCTTGATGATTTCGTCAGTTGGGAGATTGGCAAGGTGCTCCCCCCCCCCGTGTGCTATCCCTTTGAGTCCGACTTTAGCCAACCTGAGGTGTACTCCCGCAGTTCTCCTCACCATGATATGGAGAGGTGTGAGGTCCAAGATGCTGCCGTTGGAGTCGATCTCATTGCTCCTGTTATGCAGAGACATGCAAGTCTTTGCACCTTCTCTAAGGTTTTCCTTGTTGTGGCGACTTCGGTTCTGCCGTGCCACACTACTGCTCCATAGGTGATCATAGGTCTCACTATCATGGTGTACATCCATCGCAGCACCGATGGGTTACAGCCCCACGTTTTTCCCGCAATGTTACTGCACACCATTAGTGATGATTTTGCCTTGTTGACGATCTTTTCTACGTGTCTGTTCCAGAGTAGTTTTGAGTCTAGGATAAGCCCTAGATTCTCCACCTCTTGCTGCCATTCTAAGTCTGCTCCGTCGAGACGAACGGTCCTTAGGTGCTGAAGCTTTGTTCTTCTAGTGAAGGGTACCACTGTGGTTTTCGCTGAGTTGATTCTCAGCCCCACTGAGAGGCACCACCTTCTGGCAGTCTCTAGCTCCCTTTCTACTAGATCGCAGAGGGTTCTTTCGAATTTGCCTTTGGACATGATGACTATGTCGTCAGCATATCCTAGGCAAGTGACTCCGTTCCCGGTCAGTGTTCCGAGTAGTTCGTCTACTACAAGACCTCACATCAGAGGTGATAGTACCCCTCCTTGTGGGCATCCTCTGTTTGTGCTGATCCGAAAGCTGCTCTCGCCCACTTCCGTTTCCGCAGTTCTTGTAGCCAGCATTTGGCACATCCATCTGAATGTGGTTCTGTCCACTCCCTTGTTCATCAGGTCTCTTTTTATTGCTTCGTGAGAGGTGTTGTCGAATGCCCCCTCTATGTCTAAAAAGGCGCATATTGCCATTTCTTTAAGCTCAAGTGATCTCTGGATGTTTTCGGTTAGCACGAACAGAGCGGTTTCCGTTGATCTGCCCGCCCTGTATGCATGCTGCCCGGGGTGCAATGGAACCTTCTTCAAATAATGAATTCAGTGAAGTATCGGAGCAATTCAGCCAACTGCCACAGGAAGCAAGTACGGAATCAGTTTGTTACTTGTAATTTCCTTGAAATGTTTTTGTTTTTTGGACTTTGGTCCACTTATCACCTAGGTCTGGAGTGGCCTGGGTATAACTTTTCTTTAATTTTAGATACAGTCGAAGAAACCAATTTTCACACACAGGAAAAGAGTAATATTATGGAAAAAAATTATACCCCGCCTTTGAGGAAGAAAAAGAAAAAGGCAGAAGAAACAAATGTCATATCAAAGTTGTCATCCGCTTTTGATAATTTCAATGAGTACATACAGAGAAAAGAAAACGACAAAGAAAATACCCCAAATCTAGAACATGAGTCGATCATGAATTTTGTTAAATCTACCAGGAATGATTTGATGTGAATATCAAACAAAAAAATTAGGTATAAAGCAAAAATAGATATAATGCAAATCGTAAAGAATGCCCTAGAAGAGGACGTGTCATAATGCATAAAATAATAAGACTGTTGTGATCTCATATTTAAGAAAAAAACATATTTTTATGACTGTTATTCCTATTTATTTCGCCAGAGTTTTTTAGTTGTATCCTTCACAGATTTTTTTTCCTTAAATTTGTAAGAATGTTGTTTTTGTTTTGGATAAAAAAGTTAATAATCAAACTCTTCTTTATTTTCAAATAAATGGCATTCAGAAACAAGAGTGAACTTTACAGAGAAAACATTTCAAATGACTGTAGAAACATACTATTACCAAAAAGAAGAAATGAATTCAAGAATTCTAAGAATAATTTCAGCTACACTAAGGTGAGTCCTTGTGGCACAAACTCCAAATATATCTATGACATATTAGATATATTATCAACAATATCATTGTCCATGAATCCTTGTGGAACACAACCTCTCTGCACTTTTTCTTATTGCCACGGTACACTTCCCTGAATTGACATTGTCGCAGAGAGTATTCCTCAGTGCCATGTATTCCTTTTTTGCAATATTCGATCCGACCCTGCCTACGCTTCTCAAACTATTTCCTTCTATTCCAAATTTGGACTTCGTCACGAAACCAGTGGGACAGTAACGTCTTTCATTTTCTGGAATTTCCAGTTCACTTCTCTGAACAAAGTTGTGCAGGACTACACAGGCCTGCACAATACTTTCGCAAGTCTCCAAATCACATATTAAGGATCTTCTTAAAATCCTCCATCTATTCGCTAGTATTCCAAACGTGTGTTCAATTGTTCTTCGAGCTCTCGAAATACGGTAATTGCATATTCTTTTTTCTACAGAGAGGCTCTGTCCGGGGTATGGACGCATGATGCTTTTGTGCAGGGGGAATGCTGCATCTGCTGCAAAGAAGTGCGGAAATTCAATAACTGAATTAGGCAATTTTTTGGGCCCTGGAATTTTCAATGTTTTTGATAAAATTGCATTTCCAAATTCTGAAAGACTGAAAACTACAGCATCGTGGTTGCCCTCCGCAGCCCCTATATCAACAAGAGTGATTCTGTAAAAGGCATCGCAACTTGCCATTAAAACTATACTGAAATTTTTTTCATAATTGAAAAAGTTCACCCTGGCTCAGGTGTCTGTATATTCACCTGTTCACCATCAACTGCTCCAATACAGTTTGGAGGATTCCATCTTTCATAAAATCCTTTTGAAATTGCCACCCACTCCTCCACTGAGGAAACTTTCAACACACTGGGGGCCAATACTTTCCACAATGCCTTTGTAGTTTCTTTTATAATGACAGAAACTGTGGAATGCCCCAAATAGTGCCCGCAAGCGATTTCTTTCATAGAACAACCCTCTGACAAATAGCTGAAAAAAAATTATTGGAACTGCAATGAACCAAAAAAAATTGGTGTATTTTACTGTAATGTTATCAGTAATCTGTGAACAGGTGGCAAAGGATTTTTTGAAGGATTTTTCTTCAGTTTTGGCCCCACTTTTGTCAGCAACATCTCAAAAAGTTTAGGGGTCATTCTGGTGTATGCGAAAAATGCTTCATGGTCTTGCAAGACCATGGATTTAATTAAATTGTTAAACATTCCCTTTTCATTCCTTTCTTTGTTGATTGGTTTCACAGACAATCTCCGTTTTTTTTTCTTCTTAAGAATGACGAAACTTGCTGTCAATAGCATTAATAAGAATAAAAATTATTCGGCCTCTTCTATATCATTAGACATTTTGAATTTTCAATATAATATATTGATCAGCCTCCGATTCCAACACTAAAAAGTAGGGTTACTATCAGTATAGAACTCTTGTCTATGAGGGTTACTTTAATCAGATCTCAGATCTGCCGCGATCTGCGACGTGCGCATGCTTATTTTTCATTTATTATTTGCTATCTTGGGTGCATGAATGCTACCTTTTCATTATTCTTTATTTGTTATTCGTTATTTGTTATTTTTTGCTGCATGAATCCACACTTAGAAGTTATGCTCTATCATTTTGAGTGTAGTTCAGGGAACGTTTTCTTCTGCAACTTGAGGATTCTCTAACAAATGATAATAAAATGAATCAGTCTGATATAGTGAACCTGCGAAAATATGAAAAATATCCTACTATTGATTATGACTGTTGTTATTAATTAGGCATTCCAGATCAGGTTATGTCTGGGGGGCAAATACCAGTTTTAACCAATCACAACACTTATAAAAAAGAAAACAAACGAAAGTTCCTGGGGGGCAGATGCCGCCGATTGGTTCATTTCGATTGATTTAACATTTTTGACAAGTATCTGGAATGCCTAATGACAGAGGCACATTATTATGGTGTTCGTCAAGACTAATGAAAAAACATTAATACTCACCCATGTCCTGAGCAGGGTTCATCTGAAGACAAACAATCTCAGAAAATTTATGAGATTATGAGAAAGATCCAGTCGAGAAACGATGGAGCGATCATAAACCATAACGCAATAACCATACATTCTGGTCAAAAATAATGACAACATATATTCATTGAAGTTAGCTACAGATGAATCCCAGTGGCTCTCAACCGTTAATGAACCTTAGTTAAGTTCAGCTAGAAACAGCATCGTGCAACAGACTTTATCTTTAAGTTCCACTTATTATTAAGTGGACCTTTGTCAAGGAAAAAGTTTAGTCGGATCGGTGGAAACGTTAAGGTTACATCAAAATTGATGTGGCATTAGTTGATCATACGATTAATTTTTCTTTATGCCACCGACCCTTAACCTTGTAAAATTGTGGTGACATTTGACGTAAAGCAGGGTACTACATTGTGATCTTGAGGACGAGACGCAAGTATAATTAGTCTTGCGCACAGCGTTTATGGAAAATATGAATGTGTATGTGATATTTGCTTCAAATTGTTGAAAGAAATCTCAGATATTATTATAATTGATTATTTTTCTGAATTATGCTTTCAACTCTTCACCAGACACTTTTCGACATTCGTTTGCAATACTGGTAGGATCAAAAAAATCGTTTCCACTAATAAGATAAAAAAAGCATTTTCGTTTTGAATCTTTCAGAGGAGTTTTCACTAAATCATCGAATAAAATAATTTGTGTTATAACTAGAGTGAATGAATCTGATTTACATCGATTTCTGTCTGGAATTTCATTGGACATTCTTGAAAAAAAAACATGTATGAGTGGAAGTATTGTATTATTATCTGAAATCACACATTTGCTTTTCCATTCAGAATGATTTGGAAATATTTCAAAGTGATTGTTTTGTAACATGTTACACGTTCATTAGAGGTACTGAGATTATTCTCTTATTCATTACTCAATTGAAGATATGTGGGTTCATCAACTGAAGACAGACAACTTTTTCCTTTAAGTCTGTAATCAATCCGTTGCAGTTGCAATGGATGCTTAGAATTTTCCACAATAGATTCAAAACGCTGAAGACATTTTTCATAACTAAAGGCACTGAAATTGTCTGAAGAACCATCCATTTTCCAGTCATCAACTAAATGGATCAAGTTGTGAACATATCAGTTATGTAATCAGATTTTTGCAAGTGAACATAACTTTCCACTCAAAAAATGAGCAGTTTGTTTGCATATTCACAATATTTCAAAGCAGGTGAACACAAGATACGTATTGCACAATATGAAGACAAGACACTGATAAGCATATTCTTGAGTATGAGTCTCAGGCAAAATTTCGCATTAATAAATCTAATGAATGACTTATAGGTACTCAATGTGAACATAACTTTTTCCGTAGCGAGCACAGGAAATTGCGGTAGATGTTCACAATTTTTGTTGTTCGGTGTATGATTAATATAAGAAATTGCAATGATACAACAAGTGAACTTACATCCAGGAAGAGACTCCAATTTGCAGAATTAAAATAACTCAATTCTACTTGAAGATATATCACTTGAATGCAACACCTGCAACCTACCGACCCTTAAAAGGGTTCCCCGAAATACCCCTCTACCTGACCCCACCGATAAAATTCTTTGAATGTAAACTTCATTTTTCGGTTTTTGACCAGCGAATCGAGATTTGGAACCACTGTGCGACTTGATCTATAGTCGGGCACATTGAGAATATCTTTCCATTTCTCTGTTCGCTCTTGTTCTGGTTCCGACTCAGCCAACCAATTTTTTACCTTATGAAAATTGTTGACTGAACTTTCTTTTTTGGAAACATTGTGACATAGGCTTCCTACATTGCTTAGTTGCATTTCCAATTCCATTTCGATGAGCTGATGTCTCGTTTCCCTCAACTTTCTTTCCTTTTCTTCGAACTTTTTTTCCAAAACAACTTTCTTGCAGCTTTTAGTCGGAGTTGGATGAGGTCTTGTCGTGATCTATAACGAGATCTAAATGTATTAACAAACTTTCTGGAAAATTTACTGTCTCGCGTGTTGATGGTATGTTCTGGAATGCGTCTCTCTGATGATAATGCCAACAGATCTCCATCGAATTTGCCGATTCTATTGTTTGATTTCTGTTGAATATTTCCGTCCTTGTCGTAATGCACTTCGATTGAATGATTGTCTCTGGATCTACTGACATTATTTGCTCGCTGCTTCTCTTTGAACTCGAAGGAACAATGAAAAAGTACTGTCTGTACTAATTAACAGAGAAAATGGAATTATTTTCCGAAATTCTAACTTTTTTATTCACTTTTTCAATTATCAACAATTCAACTATTTTTTTCGATATGTCATTGTCAGAAAATCATCACGAACAATATACACGGTGCATAGGTATATGATATAATTAAATACAAAATAATAAATTTCGTCAACAACTTAATAATTCATTTATCGCTTGCTGGGATAGTAAATGACGATATTTAACCACATTGTTCATGTTGTTGTTATCCCCTTTATTGTCGTGAAACCAATAACTATTTTCTGGAAAAGGCGTTCAACCAAAAAAGTCTCCAGGAAAATAATGGATTTTCATGATACAGGATGAATTATTTTCTTGAAGATGCTAACTTTGAGAGCGAAACACCAGTCAAATTTATATGATTTTAATTTGGTGTTTGAGTTATTGAAGTATGTTGCGAAAGGTTTCAAAACATCAAAGTAATATGTATACTCTTAGCCAATTGGTTGATGTTAATTAGACTAATTTCCATTATAACATTAGGATAAACCTAGAGAATGATAAGTAAGATTCATTTTTTGTTATGGCTGTGGTTGAATATATTTGAAAAGTTAGCCAATTATTGATATGTTACTCAAAATTGGAGTTGGGTAGTACCTGAAAAAAGTTTCTATCTTTTCTGAGTGTAAGAAAAATGATCATAGATTTGTGAATGGTTACAGTGACATATACTTTTCAGCTGTTACTTCGTCAAGGAAATTGATCAATGTTGCAAAATTGCGAATTGGCGAAATCTGAGTATGGAAATTTCATTGCTGTACTGTTTTTTTGGTATGTTGACTAGCATCAGCACTCTCCTATGCGATCATTAAATTCACACATCATTTCTATACATATACATACATGTGAGGATATGGTCAATTGTTTCTCACTCAAAGTGTGTGTGACCTTATATCTTCACATGCGGTGTATGCTTACACAAGTGTGGGCTTTGAATTTTTCTGTATTAGCTATTCTATTAGATGTTAATCTTCAAGGGCCAGTTTCATAAAGTATGGTGATCTTAACAGATACTCAACATATAGCTTTATTGTTAACTATTCTGTTAAGATTCTTGACCTTTAGTGAAACACATGTTGATCTCTGAAATCGAGGTTTAAATCTACCATCTGGGTGACCAGATATCGTGAAACTGGCCTTTGGTAGGATAAAGGATGGCTATAGGAAAAATAGTAGAAGTAATGTACGCCAGTCTACCACACCATATGGGGGCATGAAGCAGTGGCGTTCGCTCAGAGAAGAAATTTGCGTTTTCGATTATCATCTTCCGAAGTATATATCCCACAATTTTTTGCTAATATCTACAACTCTTTGAGAATGAAAGAGCTGAATATCGCCTTCTTGAAATATAATGCTATATTGTGTTATTGTAAGTTTTGAATTATCTTTTCCTAAGAAATTCAATAACTGAGTTATTCAAAAGAATGGAAAAATTATTGGTTATTTGAGTAATGAGAATATCTATACCAAAAAAAGCCGCACAATTTAATTTCTTGAGTGCCCACCATTGGTTTTTGTCCCTAATCTGGCCTAGCAAACTGGTGATTTAGTGCTCTTTTTCAGGTACGAATAGTTTGTCTACCTTGTTACTGTAATTTCATGTAGCTATCTTTAAATCTATACTTCATAGCATAATTATCTCGTGATCACAACGAATATAGCAAATTGTTAAATGACGAAATCATAAGGATATTGTTTGAGGTTTTCTTCCCTGAATCAATATGAAAGAAAACAACTTCTAAAAGAAAGATGATCAGACCTCTATATTTTTCAATATACGTATTTTTGTTACTAGATAATGAATTTAATTTCTTTGAGGTAATATTCTGACACCGAAAGTTGCTTTTGAGGATGGATACCCATAGATATCATCCTATAGTCTGGATGAGATTGCCGAAAAACAGGGAATTCTCAAATTAATATAAACACGGAAATATTTCATAGTTCCACATCAAGGCATTATTATATAAATTTTGGTTTAATATTGATACCGTAGTTTCACTGTTCTCGTTGATATTTCGAATTATTAATGAATGTGATAAATGAAAATATTTGTTTTCTTGCGTCCTCATGTATTCCCTATAACCTCGTTCAGAATCTTGCTTAGAATCAACGGAAACAACTATCTATTTGGGATAAGGTTTTTATCAGGTCAGGATGATGGTACTTACTCTCAATGATCCTCATTGGAATATAGAGTTGAGATCGCAGCGAGACTTTGGCAAAAACTTCAAATGATTTGCACCACTCAGACGACCTCGACATCGTTCAAAAATTCAAAACCGTAAGTATTTGGTGAGCGATTATCATAGTTTCAAGTGGTTTTTCACATCATATGAGAATGTTGATCGCGAGTTGTGTTTGTGTTAATTACTGATTTTTCTTCGTAGTTTCTTTGGATGTTAACTTACGATAATCTGAAAATGAAACACTTCCTATCAGTCAACCCCCCATGTAATGTGAATTCGCCTTTTACGAAAATACAAGAACTAATCTATACAACTATCATAAAGAGGTGACGTTTATTACTTTGTACTGATCCGATCATGGAAATACTTTCTCTTACAGAAAGCCACCCTATTAGAGATTGATATAGGCTATTTTTCAGGATGATTGAACGAAAATTCAATAGTACAATAATTCAAATATTATATATAAAACAAGTTGGAGATGTGAATCTCCACCGGCGTGCGCTAACAGTTTGCTTCGACTTCTACACGGACAAAGTCGGCGGCAGAAAATCACAAACCTTTTAATCTTTTTCCTGTTTTACAGCTGAGGAGTAATGAATTGAAATCTCACAGTGAAGTTATATCAACTTATTGAAAATGGCTCCAAAATCCGCCGAAACGTTGATCCAGATGCGGTTCGACCCGAACTCAACGACAACATACAACCGACCGCGGAACCTATCCGATCACATATATAATTATAGTTATAGAGCATAAACATCTACTTCATTCCCTTGGTACATAAATAACTACTTCATCACAGTCATTCATCATAAACTCTTCCAATATAAATTCAGAATTTGCACAAAAGACAAGTTTCTCGCCAAAAACTGTTGCCTGCGGTGTCTTGCAATGATTGAGGCTGACACCATTGGTAATTAGGGGAGTGTGAGGATGGAATTACGAATGTTGTTGTAACGAGAAATTGTTTTTGTCAATTACCTGTAGCGCGTTAGTATGAATTTTACTAATCTCATCGCAAATTAAATCCTTCAATATCTGCATTACACTTACCTATTTTCAAAATTTTCGAAACACCAAAAACTTTGAACAAAATGCAACTTTCACTGTCTCCCTATATAAAGCGTTAATCATTCCAAGTGATATCGGGTTAATTTTTTTTCGAAAATGTCCCAAAAGAATTCACAAGGGAAATATTTCATAATTTCAATCAAGGTTCGCAGGAGTTTC
The DNA here is from genome assembly GCA_032362365.1 of Zygogramma bicolorata. Classification (NCBI taxonomy): domain Eukaryota; kingdom Metazoa; phylum Arthropoda; class Insecta; order Coleoptera; family Chrysomelidae; genus Zygogramma; species Zygogramma bicolorata. The sequence continues at coordinate 264,707 of JAVJAQ010002280.1, forward strand.
GGTTTTTTTCGAAAATTTTACAGTTGTGAAAACAAACCATTCAAACCATTCGATATTCCAATTTCAATCAAGGTTCGCAGGAGTTTCGGTTTTTTTCGAAAATTTTACAGTTGTGAAAACAAACCATTCGATATTCCTAAAAAAGTATAATTTTAAAAACCCAGGACCCTTCGATTGATAATATGAAAAGCTTCAGCCATTAAACTAGGTAAGTACCTCGGTGAGCTGGAAAATTGTGCAAGATTCTGACATTACAGGCACTTAAAAAATTTCATGCCAGAAGTGAGGGGGTGCTCCTAAGGAAGAAATATGTCATAATGGAAGAGCAAGGTTTGCCCATGCTGTGATTTTTTTTCTGGCATGATCAGAAATTGAAACCTGCTGTTTGATAGGAGCTTATATTATGATCTTTTTTTGTGTATATATTTTTTTTCTAATTATAATAAAAGCAATATTATTATTATTATTTTCTATGAACTGAAATTTTCTATATAGTTGGGACGACTACCTTCTTAAAATTGCATGAATAAAAATATGTTCGAAGGGGTTTTTATCCTATCAACTATCACCTATTGCCCCCTTTGTAAACGTATCCACTGAAACTTGTATGCACCTAAAAAGTTATCCCTTGCGCATTCTGGGTTGAAACATAATATAGGTACCTAAACTCCTATAAATAAGTCATAAAAAAACATTCAGCAAATCTACCCTTGTCATTATCAAACAGCATTCAAGCACACCATCTCACTTTCTTCCATCAGTTCGACCGATCATAAATTCACCCTTCTTCCAAACACAGACAGGCGTTGCCAGATGATTAGATCAGATTATATTATCGGAGAGCTGGCCCATGGCCTGATTCACTGCGACCTATTCAGATCTATTGTGATGCTCCTTGGCTATTAGAGCTCGTTGTCTAGCTTGATCTCTTTGATGAGACTCCATAGCCTTGACACTGACCCCTTCATATAGCTATCAGCCTCTGGTTTCTCCTCCCCGCATCTTGCGTGTCTCAGCCTTGCATTCCCAGAGCACATGCAGTGCGGTTTCTTTCTCTTCTTGACAGAACCTGCATTGGGTTTCTTCTGTCAGACCAAAATTGCTCATATGTTTTCTGAGCCGGCTATGCCCCGTTAGTAGACCCACCACTACCCTTACAACCTTACGGTTGAGGTTCAGCAGGTCTTCCGTGAATCTGGGCTCTGGTTTCTTTATGAACTCTCTCGTCTGTCTCATTCCAGGGAGCTTATTCCACCAATCTTTCGATTTGTTTTGCTTCCATGAATTTATGGATGTCTTTATGCTTGCTTTCTTCACCTCGCAGAAGGGTTCTGAGCCGACCATAGCCTCAGATGCGCCTTCACGGGCTAGAGCATCGGCCTCCTCGTTGCCCTTGTGACCCTCATGTCCGGGTGCCCATGCTAGAGTAGTAACCCTATTTTGGGTACTCAGCTACTTGAGTGCGCTCAGACAGCTTCACACCAATCTTGAGTGGGTTTGAAATGAGCTGAGCGCCCCAATTGCCGCCTGGCTGTCGGAGAAAATGGCAATGGTTTTATTTACGACCTTCTGCCTGTTTATTTCCCCTATACAGTGTTCGATGGCCGCTACTTCTGCCTGGAACACAGTTGCATTATGACCGAGGCTGAGTGCGATTCTCGTCTTTGCTCTGCCTCCGTATACACCGGCTTGCCAGCTGATAGTATATTGCGTCCTTGTCTGAACGGTCTAAGAGACTATCAAAATAGTAGGGATAACTAACGATCCGGCAACATAGTTCAACATCAATTCAACATTTAGATAGAAATCAGTCTTGATGCCAGATATATCGATGCAAACAAGGATGACGAATACAAACGGTAAAAAGGGATCATATATGAGATAAATATTCATTTTAATATATCGTAGCGCCGTCGTCGGATCAGTTTGTCAAGCCCAAGTGAACGCTGGCCTTGAACATATTGGATATAATTATGATCATATTACAAAATTTTAAAATAATATCGCAGTGCCAACCAAGACTTCAACTGAGTTCTATCGCTTTGGCACAGATTGAAACTTTCATACAGAGGATGTATCGCTTCACTTTAAATCTTAATAAAGACGAAAAGCTGTTTTATTTGGTCCATTGAAATACTATTGGACTGAATTTTATTCAGATTTCCACTTCCACCATACCAATAAGTCCAACGAATGTCAGGGTTACCACCAACCGGGTTGTATTAGAAGGAAGTCCGAAAATTTATATACATTTGAAATTCTCGTTCTCATAATGGGATGATGTCTTCGTCTGGCTTGGAGAAATATTTCCGCAGTATATTAAGTTTAGTACATACTATAATCCAGTGATTACAAATTAAAAGTGGAGGGTTACGTTACCGTATTTCTGAATTTTTGATATGTTTGCTAGGATGGTTAGTGAGTATTTAGAATGCAAAATGCACAATTCCCCCTGTCTCCGCGCCTGCCATCATATTGAAAAACTGTAAAAAATTGGCCACTTCTTCAGATTTGAGCATATATTACAGTTTAGGTGCATTATACCTAGGGAAGAGTTAGATACAGATCTCGATGCACTGATCGAAAGTGTTTACGGCCACAGACTCCAAAATGGACAGTTTTCGAAATATGGGACCCTATTCTTGAATCACTCGCATTTCTGCGTATACACTGTTGCTGAGCTACGACAGATCTGATTGGTCTCTGCCTGGCAACAACGCACACGTTCACCGAACGAGTGGGCTCTATCAATATCCATTTTTTGCATTTTTGTGAATTATTGCACATATTCAATTCCCTCTTATACTTAGGATAAGCGGAATTTATTTGATTTCATTGCAAGAATCGATTGGAAAACATTTCTGGACTATCATTTTGAATTTTTATAGTATCGTTTTCGTAGAAAAAAACTTGTGAATTGCTGTAGGTATCACAGAATTAGATATATTCAACACCTGTCGGTTGGAGCACTAAGAAAATAATATTCGAACCCACTGTATGAACTCATTGTCATATGATTTTTTTCAAATATTTTCCTAGTAGTCAGAGAAACGGTGAGGAATGCAAGATGAGCAATTAGAAAAACGTATTTATAATGTATGCTGATGAGATAAATACTCCTAGCGAATGTAGTTTTTCTATACAGAGTGTTAAATATATCTGTATGGGGTCGGATTAGAATAACCCTGGGGTAGATTCTGCCTGTCGTAGAAGGCGACTGAAAGGATAACCTAGGTGGAAGATGAACTAACCATCGCCCGGTGAGATACCACCATACCAACTATATGTGCTGTGAACTGTTAATTCACGTTTCAGTATGTGGTTGATATTTTTCGTGTGTTCCCCAACTATTGAATTTGTGAAATGATGATAATGTCTCCCAGAGTAAAAAACTCCGGAAGTGAAATACCTCCCCAATCGGATTTCCGGGTGGGAGGTACTCGGGAGGAACCTTCATCGAGAGTGTTGAGAAGTGATTATTGTAATATTCGTGGTAAGAATAAAAATATCAATGATGTGCTTCACCATCTGCAAACCGAAAAACCTGACATTCTTATTCTAACTGAAACGCAGGTCAATTCATATACGAATAATGTGTACATGCTCTGTCCAGGTTATGAATTCTATTCTCGCTTTCGTTTCAAAGGTAGTGTTTGTTTATACTCTAGGAATGATTTATCGTGCCAACGTGAAGAAGGGCTGGAACCGAAATATCTTGACGTGATGTGGTTTGTGCTTGTCAATCATCAACAAACTAAATTTGTCTGTTGTCTTTATTTATCACCTAACAATGACTCTTATGACAGACTATTCGAATTTCTGTCGGAAAAAATCGACTTCATCAAAGAAAACCATCCAACAGCTGAAGCCACCATATTGGGTGATTTGAATGAACATAATTTTTCATGGCTTAAATTCTCGAATAGAACAGATGAAAGAGGACGACAGGCAGAGGCACTTGCTATTACTAATGATCTGGAACAACTCATCGATCAACCCACTCGTATTCCTAATACGAATAACCATTTTGCCAATACACTGGACTTGTTTCCTACTACTCATCCTCATATTTATCAGATCAAAATTCACTCCCTGTTGGGTAATTCTGATCACACTTCGATTTCAACCACTTGTTCGTATTTGGCTCCAATGAGTGGTAAATTACCCGCACATTGTGTCTGGCATTACAAGTCAGCAGGCTGGGACGGCCTTCGAATGTTTTTCTCTGATTTTTCTTGGAGAAGGGTCTGTTTTTCATCATTATTCTGGGAATGGAGAGTAGTACAAAGAGACCACTATCTGAGAAACCATGGTTCATTAAAAGCTGCTCTGAGGCTGTCAGCCCAGTTTGGAGACGAGATCTGAGTAGGTTAACGCAAGAAATAGGTGTAGTGCAACAATTGAAGCTGCTAAAGAAGCACATAATCAGAAAACTTCGAAACTTGTTGAACGTCCAAACGGTTCTCCTTCGTATTGGTCATTTGCTGAAGCTGTCGCCAACAATTTCACTTTTAGTTCATTCCCCCCTCTAACCAAAGAAGATGGATCACAAGCCACCACTGCCCAACAAAAAGCCAATTCATTTGCAAATATGTTTGCTGGGAATTGCGGATCCCCCGAATATCACGCCTGTTGACAGTCATATGCCTGAGATAATTTTTTATCAACAAACTATAAGAAATATTTTAATGGACCTGAAGACGAATAAGGCTTGCGGATCTGACGGAATCCCAGCAATTGTTCTGAAAGAATGTGCCCTTGAATTGACACCAGTACTTTGCGAATTATTTAACCTTTCATATAGCCTGGGGATTTTTCCTAAGACCTGGAGGACAGCAAGAGTTCAGCCAGTTCCTAAAAAGGGAAAAAAAACTTCACTAGACCAATTGCATTGCTTTCTATTATTTCCAAAGTCATGGTAAAGGCAATCAATATGAAGCTCATCAAATATCTAGAGAAATCAGGAATAATTAATGATCGACAGTACGGATTTCGCCATCAAAGATCAACCAGTGACTTATTAGTTTATGTTTCTCATATTTAGCAGCAATCAATCGAGAAATTCGGAGAAACGATAGCTGTTGCACTCGATATTTCAAAGGCGTTTGATCGAGTTTGGCATCGGGGTCTGCTTTCTAAGCTGCCGTCTTATGGTTTGCTTCCTCAGTTTTGTGCTTTGTTGAAGAGTTTCTTGTCTGACAGGTCTCTGTATGTGGTTGTTGATGGAGTATCATCTGATTTTCACCCAATAAATTCAAAGAAATATTCACGTCAATAATATTAACGACGACTTGGCAAAAATAATAGAATGGGGTAACATGAACTTGGTGGAATTTAATGCTACGAAAACCCAGGCTTGTCTCTTCTCAAGAAAAGCCGATCTATCATCATCAAATATTCGGATGTCAGGAGTAACTATTCCTACAAAATCAAGTATATCGATGCTATAGGAATTACGATCAGTGATAATCTCTCATGTGAAAACCATGTGAGATCGATCGCTGAAAGTGCTTCCCAGAAACTTGGATCTCTATTTCGTGCGAAGAAATACTTCACTTCTCGTCAGCTTCTTATGATCTACAAGGCTCACATACGACCTGTCATGGAATACAGTTCTCATGTGTGGAGTTCGGCACCAGAACATTCATTGAGGCTTCCCGATTCCATTCAGGGAAAGGCAATTCGTCTTGTTGGTGATTCTTCGCTCACAGACTCGCTCACTTCATTGGAACATCGTAGAAGGGTCTTGTCTCTCTTCTATAGATACTTTCACGGTCGATCCTCTCCCGAATTGTTATCAATCATTCCCTGCTTGGCAATATCTACACGGACGACTCGACGAGTACAGAATTTTCACCCCTTTGTTGTGAATTTGGAAACCTGCCGAACATCTCTTACTCAGATTTTTTTTTCAATAGAACAGCTGAGCTCTGGAACTCCTTGCCAAAAAAAGGTTTATCCTGAGGCTTACAAACTTCATAAATTCAAAATAAATATTAATTCCTATCTCCTGTTCCTTGATTCACGCGGTGTTCATTGAACATTACAGGGCTTTCCTTTCGTATGAATCTGCATATAAAAAAATATAGTAACGAGGAAATACATACCCGATAATCATTCCGAATCGTTAATTGAACCGTTAAGCAAACGGATCCATGAAAATATCTGTGAATAATCGATATGATGAAGACATCGATGCACTGATCGAGTGTCTATCACTGCAGACTACAAAAATGGACAACCCTATCAATATCCAATATTCTTTCTTTTCTTGTGGCCCATGATCGCTTACCCAACAGAAACGAAATTTCACTGGAGTATGCGCAGGAATTGACTGAAAATATTTGTTTCTTCTTTTCAGATACACCCATTAGGAGAAGTCATCTCACACTCACTGCTCGCCAGCTGGGCTTTTGTGTTTCCTATTCGTAAAAACAAAAACCTTTGAAGTGCTCTTGGTATTACAAATAACTTATATCTAACACAATTCAATTGTGGCATTCGAAAAAATAATATTTGATACACACTATATTTACCAAATATGATTCATATTTTTTTTCAAATATGTTCGTCGATTAAATGTAGGTAAGTACTCCACAATCCAGCGTTTCCAATATGAATTCGTCAACATTTGTATTTTTTGCTACTCAGATTTCTGGTGTTATCAAAGTTACCTGGGAGACCTTCCATATTCGCATATCCAATGAAAAAGTGCTTTAGTGAATAACGTAGCAAGGGTTTCTTCCTTCAAGGATTGTCCATGAATCGCTACTCCCAATGACTTCTTGATGGAACTCCAAAATGTGGGCTTCCAGGAGAAATGAAATGGAAATCTATACCTCGATAAATCTTCGTATAGCCATTTCAGCTGAATCCGTGAAACTATTACAGATGAACAGCTCGAATGGCTAGGCACGTAAACAATACACCCCACCTAGCTTGTTATACGTACTAAGGGCAATTGTTCCATGATTAATGGATATGGTTGGATATAACCGTTTTTACACTTCTGGCAATTTTTTCTCGTGTACTTCACTGCAGTCCGTCTATAATCTAGAACTTCTTCCGAATTTAATTCAAATTGATTTTTTTGGATCTCTCCAACTCTATTTGCCACGAAGGATTTGTATTTTCTAGTCTCATTTGTAATCCAATATATCACGCATTTCGAATCGGACCAGAAATATGTTGTGTCTACGTGATTCTTCAATTCATTTTTGAGTGCTTCTTCCTGTTATCAATATCCAGAATTCAGAATAATTTTCATTTCCATCAGATAGATTTTAAGACTGCTGTAACGAACGGTAGGGTTTGTAATTGTTTTTTTTCTCTTCTATTGCTCTTCTAGGTACCCACAATAATCCCTTAATATTTTCTTTCTAGCACTGTTCCTCTATTTCAACCTATCTGTATCAGTTCATGTTTACAGAATAGATAACTTTACAATTCACAATCCCACCTCTCTGTTACTAGTGTGGTAATTGCTGAAAGGTTATTATTTTTGTATCATTTCAACATTGACACTTGCTTATCAACATTTCTCAACTAGTTCACACTTTAGCAAAATAATCCCAACGCTAGATCACCAGATGTAACGGCTGCGAGAGTTATAGTCCAGCAGCCACCGCCTGATTTTTCGAGTGATTAATAACAGGCTGAATCTCCGTGAGTAGGTTCGGTTCGACGAGACGCCCAAGTTTTCCCTCTGTGAAAATTCTCGTTAGAGGTAGCTACCGTGTTACCGTGGTATCGACAACTTCCAAGCGTAGGACTAGGAAAACGTGCCACTAAATTTGTAGGACTATGTGGCCATTTCATTATACAAGTATTTACTAAGCTGCATAAAAAAAAACAGCTGGTTGTTGATAATTTTTATGACCTCGTTTTTTCGATATATTCGGAGTGGAGGACGCTCCAGTCAAACCATACATTTTGTAGGACAATTGTTTTTCCGAGTGTATTATCCAATTATCTCAATATGTGAATAAAATAATCACTATCAGTCCGACAATTTCGATACCCCGCCGAATCGACATGTTTCACACCTGCGCACTACGTTAGCTACCTCTAACGAGAATTTTCACAGAGGAAAAACTTGGGTGTCTCGTCAAACCGAACCTACTCACGGAGATTCAGCTTGTTATTAATCACTCGAAAAATCAGGCGGTGGCTGCTGGACTATTATTGTAATTCTGCTTGAACGCTTCTAGTATCTTATTTCTCTTTATGTAAATCATTTATCAACAATTACTTTATGCTTTCCCCAAAAAATCATATATCAGATTACAATCCCTCTGCACGTTACTAGATGGAATAATTGGCTGAAGGCTTTTGAATTAATAAATGGCAGTCGCTGTCACCAGACGAGGAGGGTAATTCCACGTCAAATTTTAGATGTTTAAGGCCGAAAGAAACATGAATTCGGCCCTTTGCACGAAGAAAGAGTCTTTAGTGAGAAACCTAGGGTTAAATTCTGCTTCCTCGTATACTCTGAAATCTGAAAATAGGGCGGCTTGTAGGAAATGGAATTCTCTGATAACTTCAAGCAATATATTAGCAACGAAATGAAAATAGGAACTTACAAAATATATCAGAAAAAAAATATATAACAAAAGAAATATGTAGTGAAAACAATTTATAACAAAAAAAATGACATTTACCGTACTATTTAAATTAATCAAAATATTGAAAAATGAACTGAGACCGGCAATGGTCTTCTCTATGCATAAGAATAAGGAAAATTCCACAAACAGAAAAATGTGTAGTCCGAACACAAAAATCGGATGTACTTAAATCTATAAATGCCTCTAAATTTGCCCTACTGGCTAAATGTATATTATACGCCGCCCTACGGCCCATCTCAATAACTACTCGATGTCAGAGAGAGTCAGAAAGATTTTTCAACTTGTGATTCAAACAACAGATATAAAATTAATGATGGCTTCTCTTTCCAAAAGTGAATAAAATGGTTATTTACGTTAACACACATCAAAATTGACAAACCAAGTCTTCTGTCTATCTTGCATGGCTGTTTCCATTTCATTCCATAGATTTCTTGGTTTCTCCAAGATATGGCACTTTGCACACGAATCAATTTGACGTTATTTATTTTCCCGATTTTTCCGACCGTACTTAGATTCTCGTAATGAAACGCGCCCCCATAATTTTGGCAGGGGACAAATTTCGAAAGGCCGTCCCCTCGCGTTCGCGATTTCTCTTCCCTTCGAATTTTTCCTTGTTCGACTCCTAACCGTGTCTCCGGATCAAATACCTAAGAGCCGTTTTCTTACTTATTTGCAATAATGCATTTTCTAGAGCCTACCGTCCACACAGCGCTCTCTGTCGGCTGATCCCACGCGAAGGCGATGTTTTGTCTATCAAGAAGTTTACACATTGAAATCTCATATCTCGTCTAGACTGAAACAAAGGCTTCTTTCATTGGGAGTTTCGTGAGAGGAATTTTCAAATGAATTTTTGATACATTGTATATGAGGCTTTCATATACAGGGTGCGAATACTTATATTGAATTCACTTAAAAATGCTCAGCATTACACTGCCTTTCTCCATGGTGAACTGAAAGAAACGGTATATATATATATATATATATATATATATATATATATATGCCAACCAGAAGGATTTGAAGATGGAAAAAATGACCATGTCTGCAAATTGAATAGAAAATTATATGGATTAAAGCAGGCTTCTAGGTGTCGGAACGGAAAATGATTTCGTTTCTTCACTAGGTCTTGAAAGATTTGTGAATAATACCTGTTTGTATATTCTGCAAAAATCAGATGGAATTTTTTATATGTTACTCTATGTTCACGATCTCATTATAGCTGGAAATAATTAGGATATAATTACAAAAACAAGTTGACAAAAGTTGAAATGAAGAACCTGGAAGAATTAACGACATTTTTAGGATTGCATATTACAAGAGATAGAAATGAAGGAATCTTAAAAATGAGTCAGAAACAATGTATCAGAGGAGTTTTGAAAATATTTGGAATGGTAAATTGCAACTCAGTCACTACTCCTATTGAAATCATCTGAAAGCGATAAAACAAAATATCCATACACAGGAATGGTGAAGCGTCTCATGTATATCATGCTGGGTTCTCGTCCTGATATATGTTTTTCCATAATTTATTATAGTAGATTTCAAGATTCAGCAAATAATCATCATCGGAGTCACTTGAAGAGAATTCTTCGATATTCGAAAGATACAGACGATGTTGAATTGTCTACGACCAAGTGGAAAATGTGAAAAATGTGATGCTGTACACATTTCACATTTTCCACTTGGTCGCATGCGTGGATAGTTTCTAGTCTTTGACGAAAAAAATATTTTCTCAAAAGGTTTGGGGGTGTTTTTCACTATAACGCCGATATTTTGAAGGGATGAAATTTCATAGGTCATCACATTTCTCACATTTTCCACATGGTCGGATGTGTGGATAATTTCTAGTTTCGAGAAAAAACATATTTTCTTAAAAGGGTTGGGGGTGTTTTTTACCATGACGCCGATATCAACAACATCACACTCTCCAATTGGGCGCATGCATAGACAATTTCTATTTTCTGAAGAAAACAATATTTTCTCGAAAAGGTCGGGGCTGCTTTTCACTATGACGTCAATATTTCAAAGGGATGAAATTTCAGAGGTGATAACACCATCACATTTTCCACTTGGTCGCATGCGTAGACAATTTCTGGGTATCGGAGAATAAATTATTTTCTCATAAGGATTGGAGCTGTTTTTCACTATGACGCCGATACTGTTGAAATGTAAGAGGTGAATAGAACACCACTTTTTACACATTTTCCACACGTCTGAAGAAGCTATTGTATAGTGAAACAAGTATAGCGATGTTTTGAACTCTCCAGTGATAATGACACAATAGTGTCTTTTTTAATTACGTCCTCCAATTTTTCTGAAATGACTTCATGGATGTTGAATCGAAAAGCCGAAGTATTTCGTTTCTCCCAAGTTCCATATGTGTTTCTGCCCACCAAATACCTACGTTTTGAAACGATTTGTTAGTTATTGATTCAATGTGGAGAGTGAAGGAAGCAATAGATCTTTCGATGTGTTGTGTAGATCGGACTTGGTGGTGGGGGGTGGGCGCAGGATTTGGGCGCTAGCGCCCGACGCTAACTTCACGTAAGTGGTGAATTATGTAAATAATAATGGTGTTTTCTGCTTGAAAATGTTAAAAACGAGTAAATAAGGACGTGTGTATTGTTTTAGTTGAAGGAAGAACAAATTTTGTGTGTTTGAAATTTGATGTCAAAAAAATTGGCCTGTCTCTCCGAAAATAGACGTGACCGCTGAGAATCCGACTTGGATTTTTTCTAGAGGAGCCGGAATTACGTAAGTTCCACAAAAAAAAATTTGGAAATTTCGATGCTCACTGCGAGCGAAGTTCTACCCTTTTTTCTTTGATATGATGAAATCAATAATTGTTTCCCTACTTATCGTAATAATTCCATATACTTCACCATGAAAGAAGTATGCTCTGGCAATTTCAAGATCGACGCAGTTACATTTTATACATCTGATGACAAAACAGTACTGATTGAAGTTAAATAAACTATAAGCCAAGAGCAATCAAAGGTAACGATATCACCAGTAAGTAACTGTAGGCTAGTTGAGTGAATTGCAATATATATATATATATATATACTAGAGGGGAAGTCTTTGCTGACCAGTCAAGAACAAAACTGTGTAGTTTTTTTGGGTGAACAGCAGAACGGAAGTGTACTCTTATAACACCAGTTTTTTCAATATTTCGATAACGTTTATTACCATCTTCAAGAAAAAGCTACAAAATTATTATTTTGAGTTAAATTCGACCTTACTGTATTTGCGGTTAGTCGTATTCAAAAAGTTGGTAAAGTGGTATAACATGTCACAGACGATAAAATATGTTCACAGGTGTAAAATTTCAATATTGGACTGTGAACATATTTTATCGTCTGTGACATGTTATACCACTTTACCAATTTTTTGAATACGACTAACCTCAAATACAGTAAGGTCGAATTACTGATTACTTGAAGTGATAACTTAAAATAACAATTTTATAGCTTTTCCCTGAAGATGGTAATAAACATTATCGAAATATATAAATATATATATTCTACTTGGTGCACTTTCAGGATTTTCATGGGCGCTACTGTTGAAAATAAATCAATTTCAAGAAACATATATTGATAACATTCCTCCTTGAAATGGTGGTTTCCTGATCAGTTCATCAACGGTTGTATGAAATTCAAAACCATTTTCGTATTTCAGTTTGCGGATTTTAACTTAATAATTTTACTCCTGATATTCGTGGGTCTGAGCACTCAAATGATTGTAGAGTTCATGTACTATCAATTTTCACAATATATACATATATCCTCGCCGGGCCACCGTGCTGGGTAATCGCACGTTGAAAGGTAAGGCCTCGTTGATCCATTGCTCGCACAAGTTTCGACTTCTGAGGGTTGACGTTCGTCAGCTGGTTAACGGAACGAACAATTTTAAAAAATTCAACAAACCCAGTAAGGAGTCAGAAATAATCGCTGAATATTGCCCAAATAATAGAATTTCAATGGTGAGGTTTTTCAGTGTATAGGGAAGTTTGTGAAAATTGTCATAATGGCAACTTCCCTTGCCACCGAGTAAAAAATTTTGCTCTGGGGGTAAAATCAGCTCGAATGAGGATTATTGCGAAACAATTTCGTCATTTTCAACGAGTAGTTGAATGCTTTATCATACATTTCTATCAGTATGTCGACATGTAGTAATGAAGATCAACTTTGGATCTTGTTCTATATGAAAAATATTCCAAAATTTTTCAACGAATAATATATGAGATGAGCTGAAGAGGTAAAGAAAATTAGATTCAGTCGGATATAATACCAAGGAAGAGTTATATGGGAGTATAGGTATTGAAGTAAATATTTTCCCAGAATTTATTTATTCGATATATTCACAATATTTTACACTGGTAATAATTCAATAAATTTACAAAAATATATGAACACCTATATATTAAAAATTACTATATACAATGCGTCTCCTATCTCGGAATATTAATGAACAAAGTTCGATTTATCGTATTGTTTTTGGGTAATAGAATTCGGAAATTCATTTATTAATACTTAGATGTTACTAGCTCTTGATGTTTTGCTGGTAGAAGACGTTACCAAACAAACACTTTATTAACATGAGTACATTCAATGCAAAAATGGGTGAAATGAAACTGAAAAAAAAAATACACCAAACGGATATCACGAAAGAAATTGTTATAGCTTAGGGAAGGCAAGAATATTAGTTGGTATAATACATTTTTTCGAAGTATCTAAACTGAACAATTTATTTAAATTTGTTCTCTGATCACTGGTTTCGAAATTATTCACAAATTCACACAAATATTGGATCACAATGCACCCAGCAATGATTACAAGATTGCAAAATTAAGATGAGTGATAATTTATAGAGGTAATTATTGGAGTCTTGCATTTATTTTTTGGTGAGTTCTCTAGTTTTGTAATAATAATGTATGATACAAGAATGAAAAAATCCCGACGATGCAGACATCTTCAGTATTTCTCCCTCAATGAGTTCCGGGATCTTCAAGGTCTAAACTCGACTATGGAACCATTTTCAATTCAAATTGACCCCTGATTTCTCCTGAAATTGTCTCTTTTACCGCTTGTGAGAGTTCATTCATTTTTTTCATAAGGCTAAAATTATTCAATTTCCACATCCTCTCTACTGAAAGGAAATGACATATGAAACAACTTATGCACTGAATTTGTGATGTTCATCTTCAACATCTTGTAGTATGACATAATTTCATGCGTATTTCAATCTAGCTTTGCTCGGTATTTTTTTTCTTGATAAACCGTGATTATTTAGATCTATTCAAATATTAATTACATATTGATGAGATATGAATATCTTTTGATCTCGCCGATATAAACTGATTATTCAAATGAAAAGTCACGAGTGCGAAGTTTTTCAATAATGAAACCCAGCTAGATCGATTTATCGCCCCCGAAACCCCTATGCACTTAATTTCATGAAAATCGTTTTAGCCGCTTCTGAGATCCAGTTTATCTGTAGAATATACATATATATATATATATATATATATATATATATATATATATATATATATATATATATATATATATATATATATATATATATATATATATATATATATATATATATGGTGTGTATATATACAATAATCGCTCGATTCAAGGTATTAGGTAGATGAATTTCTTTCATGAATCTGTACGGGTATTCAACTTAACCATCAAGTTTTCCGATTGTTAGCAAGATTCATTTCATAATTTTTTTCATATTCTCGAAATGGCAGCTTACTACCAAATTCATTGCCGAGTTTTCAGAACCCACCCAATACGAATTCGTGAAAAAGTTGATATTGTTAAAAAAATTGTGAATGTGAATGGTTCAATATAAGTTAAAGCGTGTGTAATATGAATAAATAAATATTTACAAACATATATCGGACGTCAGCCCGCAGAATTTCACTTTTTGCATGTAGCGAGTCCATCAAAGGAGTTATGATTGGCAAAATGCACATGATTCAGTGGCGATCGCCCATTTTTCTAAGAACTTGTTGACATAGTTAATTGTATTCTCTTGATTTCTACTCGTTTCAACAATATCGCCGTTGGCCCAAAACAAATTCGCCTATTTGAGCTTCGACAGTCCCAAATCTCCAAACACTCTTTGGATTTCAGCTCTTGATTCACTCATCTGATAGCATCGGCTCTCAGATATTTTGAATATCATGTCCATTACCAACCATAAAATGGCTGATATCCGAAAGTTTTTGGAGGCTGATGAGCGTGGTATCCGTGAATACTGTGCTGCATGCCATTCTGCCCGAAGGCACCCAAACTTTGGGATAAAGGTTGTGCCAGCTGCCCTAGTTGACTCTGGTTGTTACTTGGACTCAAGTTTCGCATCTGATGAGTTGGGGACATATGCCATTGAGATGGGAGATGTTGGATTGAATTTGATTCGTTACAAGAAGAAGTAGCATCGTTACTGTTGCTGTTTCCTGGAACAAATAAATAATATCAATGCATGTATTCATTCCAGAATCATGCTTCGCTTATTTACAGCAGAAAGAAAACTTATTTTTCGGTGAAAAATGTGTTGGCCTTCACAATTATACATGAGTTGTCAAATAAAGGAATAGTTCAGAAAACATAGTAGTTACGGTCCAATCAATATACCCAATACAGTTATATTATGAAAATATATATTTTTAAATATAAAGAAGTATAAAAATCAATCTCGACCGCATCTCTGTTTCAGAAAATATAGCAGATTAATTAATTAGCTTTCGAACGTCGTCAATGGAACGTATATATTGTTCTTGTGATATTTTTCTATTCACAATTCCAGTATTTATCGAATACGGTACGAAACTGACAAAACAAGCAATTATGAAAAATCTTTTTTCATTTCTTGCGGCAGAAAAAATAACTTAGTATGATTGTCTTTTGTTTTTTACATGCATTATAAATAAACGATGAGAATGGAACTTTTGGTTTAAAAGTTGAAACTTTTTATAGAAATCAGTTACCCTAAAACCAAACTGACATTATTTGCACTTGACGCGCATTCGCTAGCAAGGTTACCATTTTCAGAAAAAAAAAATATGCAGGTAGTGGCTGCACTACCTACAAATTGTTGAGTATATATAATTGATGAAAATTGGGTAATTGATCTTGAATCATATTAAAATCAATTTTGATATTTTCATTTTCAATATTTATTAATGACCTATGTAATGAGATTCGTTGTAATTGCTTATGTTTTGCTGATGATCTCGAAATTTTCACTACTATATCAAGAATGGTGCAATAACAACAAATTACAATTGAATCCCACAAAATGTAAAGTTTGCTCATACACTCGTAATCACGAAACAATTTAATATTTCTATAAAATAAAACTCAACAATTGCACATGTTGATTCCATTCGAGATCTAGGTGTCACATATGATCACAAGCTCAGTTTTTCTGGTCATATCGAAAATATCTGTAAGAGTGCAAAAAAAATGCTAGGTTTCTTGATTAGAAATACAAAGTCGTTTACAAATGAGACAGCTCTGAAAACATTGTATTTTTCGCTGGTTAGAAGTAAGTTGGAGTACTGTGCAATTATCTGGTATCCTATTTATGAATGCAACAAGATAGCACTGGAAGCCATACAGAGGCGTTTTTTGAAATATCTGAATCTCAGTATATATGGCTTTTATCCCGAACGCGAATACGATCACCGAACGCTTCTAACTCGCTTTCATGTTATTTCGCTTGAAAAATGTCGTATAATTAATAGTTTTCGAATTTTGTATAAACTGATACATAATTTAGTAGACTCAATTGAACTAGTGCAGTTCATTACTTTTACTATACCGAGACTGAATGCCAGATATAAAGCAACATTCCACCTAACTACGCCAAGAACTAATATTCTCACCAAGTGTCCCATATACATTATGTGCTCTAACTTCAACGAAATTGGATCAACCTGTGACATTTCCTTCTCAGAATTCATGACACAAATTCGTAATCTAGAAGACACTACGATAAACTTAGTTTAAGATCTTTTCGTTCCACTTTTGATTGGATCATTTTTGTATTGAAATACATTGCTTTGGAAATAATTAATTGTCCTAGAATTGGATGTATATCTGTTGGGCAATAAAACTATATTTATTTATTTATTATTATTCTTGAATGTCAATTCATCGATATACTTGTATATACTCATAATATATTCAATTTACCTTCAGAAATTTTATTTGACTTCATTTTCTCATTCATACAAAAATTCATGATAACATAATCAACCTTGAAGATGTCTGATGATTGTTCGATCACAAAATGGATATTCATTGTTTTTACCAGATAAGTATTTCTAATCAATTGCAAACAATCTGGTGCAACGGTTGCATAACAAGTTTTGTAATCTTGATCAAAACTTTGTTTTTCAATATGAACTGCATTCTGGGAATCACTTTCAATTGGGTAATTAGAATAGTATTAAATGCATAATTATAAGAAAAAACAAAACTCTGAAATGTCGAGAGAAACGTGATGACGCAAATGATCTGTCGTCTCTCCTCGAAAAGCAACCAATGAAAAAGTCAGAAAGATTATACAACATCTCTGTTACGACCATTAGTGACTCAAAAAAAATGTGGCCAGCCAGGCGAAAATAATAGAGAACTACCAGACCGAATCGCACAATTAAAGCGTTACACTCATTTTTCTTTCGCGAATTGCATTTGTTTCATTACCTAAATATAGTGGCAAAAATTGACTTTCACTTGATGACAAATCTGAACTGACCTAACCAAAATCTTCGCAAGGATTCATGTGAATTTATCTATTGTATATATTTCTTATTGCATTCGTATAGGTTGTTGGGTGAATCTTGTCCCCACACACTATTTCACAAAAAAAAATTAATAGGCCCAGGTTTGCGTTGCATAGTGGGATCATTATCAAGGACAAACAGAGAAAGTGCGAAGGTGGCAATGTAATAAAAAGTATTGGTTATATTGTCACATAATTCATCTATTCAGTTTTTCATTACGGATATTATCCATAACTTTATTCTGATTTGTACCGTTTCAAAGTCATTATTTTGTGGTAGATGGATTGTTTCTTCGTGGTTTCTTTGGATTATCAACCTATCACAATCTGAAAAAAAAAGAATTAATATGGGTACTTATACAAGTGTAGAATGGAAGATATCTAATCTTACCCCAAAAATTTTCTGGGTTAACAATGGAACAAGTTCTATAAGTCAGCAACTTCTCGTATAAATCAAATTTGCCTATCAACAAAATACAAAAACTAATATTTATCAAAAAACTTATCGTCAATGTTTTGAAAACCAAATCCGCTTCCATTTTCAGAACTTGTTCAACAACATTCTATTCTAGGTTCTTTTTCGTAAATGTAGAAGAGGATACTTGACGATAAGTATTTTGATAAATATTAGTTGTTGTATTCTTTTGAGAGGCAAATTTGAGTTACACGAGAATTTTCTGACTAATAAAACGTATTCCATTCAGAAGGAACTGTTTTTTGAATAACGCAGCAACTTTTCAGGGTCTATTTGAAATCTGCCCTTCAACACTTATATAGATTCCAATATTAATTATTATTTTTTCCGATCGTGTTAGGTTAAGAACCCAAAAAATCTTGATTTGCTAATATCAGAGTAAATCTTACTTGTGAGAAGTATTCAACTGTATCCTAGTAGAATATAAGAAGAGTATCAAAGGACCGTTCTGATCAGAGATGTAATCTTTTCAATGTCCAAATAAACTTGAAAGCTCAACGTTGAACGATTAGTTAAAGGTTGTCTCAACAACCTGCACAGTTGATTCATGTACTGATGGAAGTGTAGTTTCAATTATTAGGATGGCCACACTTGCAGCCCAGCGTTTTGGATTTATCGCCTCTCGTCAGTGCAAGGTAGTTCCCAACCCAATAACTCGGGAGTAATTTTTTTTCCTTTCATCGCGCCATCTGCCTATAGGCAAGGCATTCAAAAACATACATCTTTAATTTGAATTGTTAGTAGAGCACATTGAGCACATTTTTAATGGTTTTCAAGATTTTTTCACAAAAGTCTGTTCACTGATTGCCGTCTTCAATGTTTCCAAGAGTATATCGTCCATGATTAGAAAGTACCTTTTGAACAAAAATTCAAAATTTTTGGCCTATAAGCTGTTATTCAGAAAAAATATACGCCATTTTTCATAAATATGGTTGGATGCAGATTCAAGGCATTCGACTAGGTACTCATGAAACTCACCACTATTCGATCCAAGTATGGTGATGCTGGAGGAGTTGGGCGCTATATTCCCGAATCCCTGTTGAACTAGCGGACTTGGAGACTGGTGAACGGTGTTGTCGTTTCTGTCTTTATATTCTGTCATCTCGCTTGGTTGTGACAAGGGCTGCAGCGTATTGGTGGGTACGGTAGACGAAGATAGGGTGGTCGCCGGCGACATGTTTTGTGAAATCGGCATCAAGTTAGAAGTGGAGTAGATGGGATGAGCGGCGTAAGGGTTGTGTGGAAGAGGATGCTCCCATTTGACGTCAGACATCGGTAGATTGGGAGAGGTGGAGTGGCCGCTGTGCGTCGGATAAAGTTCTGGAACTGATAAAATACAGTTAAGAGAAAGAATACTCATCTTATTCAGTTTTTGATATTGATCTATCGAAAACGGCGATTGCTCAAGCAGAAATTATATGAATCGCTCAATGTTCTCTTTGTTGTATTCTCAAGTATTCCGTGAAAAATCAAAAACTGGCCCCTCTTATTTTCAATGAAAACAATCCAACTTAAAACACGAAATTCGGGAGAATTCTTGGACCAAATATTTTAATATGTTCTCAGTGCTGATAACATTTTGTGGTTTTTCAGATTTCTCAGTTAATGTTGTCGAATATCATTTTTTGACATGAGATTATATATGAATACGATCAGAATGCTCTTTTATAGATGCAAAAGCGTTTTCACTCATTAGATGCTTAAATCTTTGCACTTGAATAAGATTTTCGTTCAGATAATAACCAACATCAAAGACAACTTAATTAGGTGAAGGAGGATTATAGAGAAAACATCGTTCATTTGAGTGGCATCATTCTAGGGGTACTTGTGGAAATAAATAAGTTTTTTCGGCACGAATTTATATAAAATGACACTATTTGGTAAGAATTTGGAGACCACCATAAACCAAATACTAAATGTTGAGAGGTACGATATGGAGTGATAGAATTTTCTTGGTCCATCAGAATAGATGAAAATTATGAAAAATTTCAATATATCACTCAACATTCGAATGGTGCACCACAGATATTGATTTCCCAAATATTTTTTATTTTGTGAGGCTTCTATAATATTTGTGATATACAGTTTTCATTAGCGATCGAAAGAACTAGCTAGAGTAAAAAGTTTGTTATATAACTGAATAATAGATATTTGATCTGGAAAATAATGCACGTGGGAGATGATTGAACCCTGAACGTTTCACTTTGAATAGCAAAGTAGAGTATTTGAGGTAGTATTTCCCTATCAATGGTCTGGAAGACAGAGAACAGAAAAGAAAATATATTGTTACTATATGGCCACTTCAACTGTCTTCAACTGTTTTTGGCAGTTGAAAATTAATTTAATGATTTCACCAAAATCATTTCCCATTTCTTGAACCCAAGTATCCATTTTCATATCATTTATGAAAAAAAACTTTTGTAGGTTGAAACTATCGGGATATTTTGAAGCATTTTTATTTTTCTCAATTTTGTCACTGCAGTTCTAATATTTTCATAAAAATTTAAATCACAGTAATAATGAAAGTATTCAACGAAATAGTTGCTTGTATGTCCTAGTCCTCCAAAACTATTATTACTCATAGATCACTCGGTATTATACAAAACTTTTGTATAATTGCTCAAAAGTTCCGAATTATTCAACCTACTTTGGTTAGAACTAGATGCTGCAGTAGCTGCAGAACTAGAAAAAGTTCCTTCGCCAATTCCGTGCCCAAGAGATGAAGCGTATGGTGTTGTTGGGGCGCTATATGGTCCACCTACAACTCCCAAAGGGGAATAAGATGATGACGAGGACAGCTGTTTCCTTAGCCTTGCTCTTCGGTTACTGAACCATACCTGGAAATGTGGATTACATTCTTTAGTAACGAAAAACTGAATGAAAAATTGTAAAATTAAATCCTTGTCGATGATTAACACTATAATAAGTTTTTCAGCATGTGTGTGTGCTTGTTGGTTTGCAATTGAAATATTTATACCGAAGCAAATAGGCTGTATACCCCACCTGTATTCTAGCCTCTGTCAACTTCGTTCTCTGAGCCAGCTCCTCCCTTGTATAAATATCTGGATACTGAGTTCGCTCGAAGGCTTTTTCCAACTCATCAAGTTGGTGTGCTGTGAACGTAGTTCGGGAACGACGTTGTTTTCTCTTCAGAGGTATGCCCGGTTCACTTTCGCAATCAGAGCCACCCTCGTTATCACTGGATTTATCTGAAAAAGCAAATACGATATAGAGTATTGGAATTCCAAATTAAGATCGCAGCGCTACCTCGAGGAAAACTTGAACTGATTTGCACGATTTTGACAACCATTCATAATCGAGGTTATGAGCGATAATTATTGAATGATTTGAAATCAATCCTAGGAGTCGACCAACGGACAGCTGTTTCGGTCTTTGGACCTCATCAGCGTTGGCAGACTATCATCGATCGTTTACAATACAGGAAAATTTATGAGAAGATTCGAATACGTTCTTCTCTCTTAGAGAGTGCGAGGCATATGTAGAGCCACCTACCGGTGTTGGCAGAAAGATGAATAGCACCTCTGGAGAATCTCCGGAAACTATTTTCTGAGTCCACATGAACCTATGGTAAAAACAATGAAAATTATTATTCACCTGAGTGGTGTTAAAATGTTGTAAACAACAAGTAGCAAAATTATTGAATGCTTCGTTGTTTCCCAACTCTTCAAGAGAAAAAACTCATTGAATGCTTTTATGAATTTTCCTGATTTGTCATCTATCGATGGTGGTCTGCCCAACGCTGATGGCGTCCAAAGACCGAAACAGTTGTCTGTTTGTTGACACTTAGGATTGATTTTGAATCGGGAAACATCGAAGCATTCAATAATTTTGGTACTTGGTTGCATATAACATGTCTATACCAACAGGTGAATAATCATTCTCATTGATATATATGTATATATATATATATATATATATTATATATATATATATATATATATATATATATATATATATATATGTATATATATATATATATATATATGATCGACCAACCTTTTTCAGGTGCGAGTCTTGGATCCTGTTTGCAGGTTGTGAAGTAGTAAAACTAACGTTCGTTATCATTGGTCTCGAATTTTATGAGGTTACGTTATGTCCAAATGAGTGAGTGGGTCTATAATCCGCAAGGGTTGATCGTGGCTCACAGCAATTCAGGTTTGAGTGAGGATGGGATGACGAAAAAAAGAGACATTTTCAATTCCGGAAATAGAATGCGCAGAACTCTTTCAGAAACGGTTAGTATCATTTGAAATGAACTGAGTTGGTCTGACAAAGGACACAAAAAATTATACCATTTGAAATATAAAACGTTGCTCGAAAAACATTTCCAATGATATTGTATGAATCCAAGATGGCGGTACGAACTCGACTTCACTTATTCAAATGACTTTAAGTGGACCACCCGCAAAGGATGTTTATTGACAGGAAACAATGATCGTTGGGGCAGGTCGTTTCAATTTTAACTCGGCCATTGTTTATTCTCTAGTGGGATCTCATCGAGTGTGAATAATTGGTATCCGTTACGCTTGGTGACTTCTGTGTATAACATCATAAAATGGAGGTAGATTGATACCTAGGAGCATGGCGTATCCGATCAAATTATAATAATGCTTTAGGATGTATACTGTATGACACCTCATTTCTTCATTTTTCAGCTACAATTTTGAATGAACTTTTTCGTTAACCAGATGTCTCCCTACGAAATGATGACTACGTGAAACTTTTCGAAATATTGGAAGATTCCATTCAGTTTTTTTTCTGAAATGAGACCAGTGTTTCATTTCAACGACCCAAAAATCCGTATAACATCACATTCTTACGAAATTTTTTGTTATTTCTGGCATTTTGATTGCCTGCTTAGTTCTATTCGGTCCATCAATTTTTTTTCGGGTTGTCTATTTAAAATTTCTTTCTCAATAATTCATTACAAAATCTTTTTGCTTCATTTGATCCACTTTCTGTTCAATTTTCTATTATGAATCATTAATACAATTTTATGTTGTGCCTCGTTTAGTTTTTATAGGTTTCGAAACTCTCACTGGTAGTGGCCAATATGATCAATAGAAGTTTGAACCGATAGCTATTCAACAAGATATTTTGTCATACGAACAACATTTTACTGATAACCTCAAGTTGAAATCGTTTTCAGATAAACTTTAGTTTGTGAAAAATGTTCCAGTGTGTGAAAAATACATGCGTTCTTAAATTCAGGAAAAATATAATTATATTATTTTTTTCAGCAACGTTGTGTTGAAATCTGAAATGAAAACTTGTATAACTACACAAAATTAAAATATTCTTGAGTTTCTCAAGAAATCAAATCATTTTGGGATACGAGTGTTCAAAATTCAAAAAGACTACCTCTTCATATATCTCGAAAATAATTTAGTGAGAGGGCAAAGATATGGTCTTGATTTCTCACAACCAAAACATAGATGCGTGTACAATAACTTCTGAAGAATCATAATGTGTAGTATCCAACGAAATTTCGTCCATACTGGACTTCTTCAAAACGGACAAGCTAACGCATTGCTTAGAAAATTTCGACAAAAATAATAATAACTATCAATAAGAATTCTAGAAAGTGCCTCAAAACTTCTGATTAGACTGCCGACAAATTCTACAGCTACAAGTGCTTTTTTTTTGTCCAAATGTCATCTACATATTGAATTCATTCAATACTGTTGCTATACCGACATTGACTTAAGCAAATGATGATCAGTTGAAATAATTCAAAATGCGATAGAAAGTCATGAAATATAATCACATAATTCCGATTCAAATTTTGTTATATACTCTATCCAAAAAAATACGTGCAGAAGTATATTTGTTATTGTCAGTGGACAAACATCCAAGGTAATGTCGAGGTATACTGCGAATTTTCAACTGGAATTTCGAATAAGTGGTACTTACAATATCATATCGATATATCGAACAAAACATACGCTCAATATACGTAAATGAAGGTGTGGCGACAAATGAAATGAACGAGAAAAGTAACCTGATACCCCAAGAACGTGAAGGTCACTTTTTCATAGACTATGGCCATCGGTTTACATCCTCTTCTGAAAATAGGTAGCCAAAAAATAACTTGGCAATTTGTTACGTCATTCTCGAACGATTAAGAACCTCTTTAAAGTTACCGCGATGTGTAATTTGACACCTTTTTTGAAGTGCACCGATTCACTTCCCAATATAAGGTACTAATTAAAAATTGAAATAGTTTCTTATCGACAAACTCTGAGCCCGAAGCTGGTCCGTGATAACTACAGGGTGAGTCAAGAAATATTCACAAAGTATTCGCAATTCGTGAAAGTATTCTCATTATTGGGCGCGAAAACTCAACCAATGGTTGTGTGTTATTGAACAATCCCAAGATGATTGAAAAAATTAGTGAAACAAGAAATTTCAAGACTTTTCTGGTGGTAGATGGGATATTTTGTTTTTATATAATTTTCGTTTCTCTTCAATCTTCGAAAGTGAGGTATCACTTTAAATTATCATACAGGCCGCTGGTTTCATTCTATCTTTACTGCTGCCGGTAATGGAAGTGACTACTTTTTTTTGTCTTGGCGGTAAAAGTGACCATGATCAATTATTCAGAGAATTCTTTTTGTTAACGTTTGAAGAACAAATAGAATGAGTTGTCCGGTGGCGAATTATTTTGTTTTGCTCTCATGATTGGCAGACTATCCGACAGGCCTCTGTCAATTTTCACGCCAGCATTATTTCCTGATAACACTACTATTTTCTATAGGTAGGTTGCACTCGACAAAAGATTAATGAAATTCAATAACTTGGATAATGTTAATTTTTTACGATTTAGCAAAACATAATAAATGACATGTATCTTCTAGAATTTAATGAAATTGTTTCATTATCGCGAAGTCCAAAGCAAAATTATATCAAGACTGTGTGTAAACTCAATTGTTCCGCCATTTTTCGCACTGGAAATGGTGTATGCGCCGATGCCTTTTTGTTACATTCAATAGTGCGAGCAATGAAAGTAGTTCTTGAGAAGTTTAAAGATCTTGAATTGATCAATTGTAATAATGCAGTCGTCCATTTATTGTTTGTTGTTGAATTATGCGCCATACACAAAAGTGGGTAAGATATTAATGGTAGTTTCTGATGTTCGGTGAAATTACAGAAATTCACTTTTGTTTGAGCTCAGTTGAAACGTAATGATAATCCCATACGGTCTACTGGAAAACTCTATATACTACTGCTCAGAAAACGTATTGATTTGAAAAGGGTGATTTGGTGAACTATAGTCGGGCTGTTCAAAAGATAGAATTCAAGGACGCGAAACAGTAAATGCCTGCATAGCCACGCCTTCTAAACTGAAGTAAATGAAGAACTGTTTACACTGTACTGTACTCATTTGTGCTTTGTATTTACGTGTGTTACGTTAATTAAATAATATGGATGGAAACACTCTTTCACCTCCAAGAAAAAGATTAAAAAAAGACATTTAACTGTGGTGTAATAATGAACACAACACAAAGCATCCCAAGAGTTGATGGGAGGACGACGCAGCGACGTTTTTGTTGAGTGGTGTAACTCGGACTTGTAACATTGGGGAGAGGAACATTCAAAGAGTGCGTGCCGTTCACGTGATCATTCTATCTTTTCAGCGGCTACACTATAGGAATGAGTTACTTACTGAGAACAAATAAAAATATACGAAGGTAGTAGTCCATACTCAAAGTGGAAGACCAATTTAAATAAAAATATAATAAATTGAGTAATCACAGACAAAAAATGTGAAACGGAATCAGGAAAATAAAAATTGGGAAAATAACAGGACAACAGGAGAATGGCAGTTGAAAATGAATCAAATTACGGAGTTCTGGTCCAATACCACTCTATTGAATCTAATTCTAATGCTCAATTTTTCAATTCGTAAGTCGTTCCAACGAATTTTATCAACTGTCTTGCACTCGCAGGAAAAGAATATGTATGTAATTTGGAAGCAGAAAGGAATGTAAGAGAAGAATCGTAATGATTCTCATTCTGTGGGCTACCACTGTTTCAATTTCTTTCATTTCCATTTTTTTTTAAACTCAATAGGGAAATACTATCCATAACGTTACAGGTCAGAATAATATTATTACTTGTTACATGTAATATCGTAATCTGATTTTTGGACAGGTCTCCATTTGCAATAGTCTTAGATGTTGGTGCGGAGAAAAAAATGACTATGAGATATAGAAGATCGAATTATTAAATTGCGCGATTTACTCTAGCGTTTCCATCTTTATTCAATTTACAAATTTGACAAATTTCATTGGATCTTTGTTCATTGATGAGATAGTCTAACTGTGTGGCAAATATCTTTCACTTTGTTATCATTAGGAGGACTATCTCATTTCGAATGATCGATTTGAAGAGATACTGGTTACAACAATGGAAGAAAAATAGAGGAAAACATGTGACTGATTTTAGGCTTTCCCAAGACGACAACTTCACTTCAAAACGGCAGTAATATTCCGCAAAGTCTGTTTATTTTAAATTAGTCGAAATAGTTTCGAACAAAAGTGTTATTATTAAAAGTCTAGAGAGAATAGATGCCACCTGCGGAGAACCGTCGGCTGTTGTACCATAAAGGACATAATAAATCATTTTCTTTACACCTACCGAGGGTCTACTTATGTGTAATTATGTTAACAACGCAACACAAAATGCAGTTTCTATTGAATTATTCTGTTTTAATTCGAAAAAGCTAAAAATTCGAGAAAAAGTTATTAATGAATGTCACGCACCGCACCGACACGTTGAAAACGATCTAGATAATAATACCGTATCCAATTCGAGGCTGCTTCTGGCGAATACGCACACCTCGTTTTTATTAGTTATGTATAAAATAGTCGGCTCGCTTCCCAGGTTTTTGACAGCTCTTTCCGGTGTACCATTCCAATCAGAACAAATGAGCAATGGGGAGACTAACAACGAAATGAACTGGTTATTAAAAATCTGAAACATTTCATATTAATTGAATTTTGGTACTGGAATGAAATAAATGAAGAGGGGACAACCTCAATAACTTGAAACTGAAATATGTTTACGTTTGCTGTGTATATGGAATATTTTTTCACCTGGAATAAGAATTACATCTCCATTGCATTTTAGATTACATTTTTCTTGCAATGTTTGCAGATGTACAGTGTATTTTCAATTTACAATTAACTGCATCCCCAATATTTCTCATGTTTATTGAAGTTCATCGCAAAATGCACATTTCAACGGTGTGTAATGAGGGAAGCCCAATAAGTCGTCCCAGAGCGTTACAACACTCAACCATCTCTTGACAGCATAGGCTCTGCATTCTGAGCGCACACGTGCGAGTTTTTGTCGGAAGACAATTAAAAAAAACATGTTGAAAGCTGCTCGAACAATATGACACTGTATCACAATCATTATTTGATATAATCAATATACTTCTGTCAGCCTATTGCGATTGAATCAAAGTTCTCGTGGACACTTCAAGAAGGAATCGCTTGAAGAAGTTTAGAAAAGTCTAGCTGATTCGATGTGTAACTTGCGTGCATTTTGAGTATTTGAGAACAATTTTCATTCAGCTAATTTCAGCACACTGAAAATATCGCCACTGTTTATTCAATAGATTGTTTATCGATCGTCTTTTCCACCCGTATTCATCATTTTCTTCAACATACGTGAATAAAATTTTCATTTTCTTTTAGCGTCGGCGCCCGTTCAAGAAATTGGAATTACCAAGGTTTTATATTGATGAACTCGCCAATAATTCAGTAAATTTTCATTCATTCTCTTGGTAAGGATTCACTTGCTTCCTTTTTTACAAAATCGACCAACGATTAAAAAGAAAGGAAATACTAGAACTAGAGGAAATGAGAAAACTGGGGTGTTTGTATCCCTTTTCGGCGAGTATTTCCTTCAATTGAGGAAGAACAAATACTCCCGATAAAAAAATTGTACACTAGATAGCTACCACAAGTTTTATGTAATGTATGGAAAAGCACTTTCAATATAGATATTTTTACAGACATCCATACTTCTTCATCCGATCAAGAATTCATCAAAATAGAGAAATTAGGAGAATTTTGCTGGTACTTGATCCAATTCTAATTCTACTTGGAAAAATCATATCTTAAGTTGTTCATAGCCTCGTTCATAACTCCCATCATTGCTCCGATTTTGTACACCAGCCATCATTTACATTTGTTGCAACTCTGTGAAACATTTCTCAATCAAGCTTTGGTGAAATAACGCGAACCCTTCCTTTTACAGTAATTTGTTTTCACTTGCTCAATTGTATGAATGCTCGAAATAATAATGGAAGAATTTGTCATCATTTTATGAGGATTATGAAAAATTATGGACAAATTTATTATAAAAATAGGTTATAATAAAACAACTGATCAGTGTATCCATTGTCTTGAAATTGAAAACTGAAAAGTCATCTCAGATTTATAATTATTATTATCGTCAAAACTCACCATCTCCATCGTATTCTCCTTTTCCTCTCAGTAACCTCGATATAGCTGAAACACTGGGGGCAGTACTCCTGTCGCATATGCCTTCTTTCACTAGCCTGTCTCTTATTTCCCAACTGAAAATGGAGGGGTTTTCTCTCTTATATTGTTGTATTGTATTCTCAACATCAGGTGTGGCAACTCGTGGTTTCGAACCTCCTATTACACCAGGTCGTATCGATCCAGTTTCCTGAAAATAATCAATTGTTATAGTAACTTTTGTTGCAGTACAGGAATTCCCTCAATTACTCGAAATCTATTTCGTTCAATAATGTTAGTTGATATCTGGGCCTCGATTCTTGAAAACGAGGGAGTAGAGCAAATATGGGAAAGTATAGGCGTGTCCACGGCCTTCTCGCGAAAACCGTATTCTTGAACGAAATGACAGTAGAACAGCACTCCCTGGGGAGCAATTAATACATCTCCTAGGATTTGAGATAGAACGAGTCAGGAAAAACTTATTCTTAGGTTATGTTTTCCTTGATGTTTTGAGTGAGTGGTCAAGATTATATTTACAATATATTTCCTTACTCGTCTATGTTCTTCACTTGTTTAAAGTAATGCTTATTTGGTTACGTATTTTCTTGTATATGAGCTAGAACTGAACATTTTTTAATTCTGAAGAAAATGTTTGGTTTCAGGTTACCGATCATGCGATATTAATTCATTTATTTGATCTGTTTGCCACTAACAACCACAACAACATAAATGGAATATTGCATGTCATTTATGAATAACATTGGAAAAGTAATTTTGTTGTATCTTCGATTCATAGTCTGAAATGTGTGGTATAGGGTAAGAAAGAATTATTTTGTACTGACCACCTTTGTATATCGATTGAAAAAAAATGCATATAAAAGAATATATATATATATATTTCCCAAGGCGAGATCCCCAAAAATCTATTTATATATTTATATTTATTCAACTATAGATATTTTTATTCAATAAAAAATATACTCCATCCGGTAAACTAACAATCAACCAAATTAGAAAACTTAAAAAAAATAAACCAAACTAGAAAACAACGTAAAAACAATTATTCCATAGCATTATCCATTTTCAGTTTTTCAAAAAAGACTACCATGGAACCACAGAGTAAGAAAAAAAAAAGAAACCTGTAACTGTAATCGACTATGGAGTTTTTGAACTTAGTTCTTATTCTTCTGTCAAAAAATAGTCGTTTATGATTGGTTAAAACCTCTGGCAACATTGCTCGTTTGGAAACACTTATTCGAAAACCCCCCTTTCGTTCAAGAATACCGACTTCTCGTTTTGAAACGGGGCAGTAGAAACAAGTCGAGGATCGCTACCTGGGGAAGTTTCTATTCTATCTCTATCGCCGTCGAGAATCCGGGCCCTGGACCTTATCTTGGGCAACCTCAAAGATTTTTCATGAAGTGTATTAACCCATTTTGAAGTCTCTCCAAACTTCATAATTGCTGGAATTTCTAATGATTCATGAGAATATACTGAACATGACTATTTAATGGCACAAATTGAAAATTTCTTGAATTCAAGATATGCCAGTTCAAAGATTTATGAAATCTTTGGGAACCAGTGATATGTGGCAAGTAATAGAAAACTCCTTCACAAGAGTATTGCTGATTGTTATTTCATATATCGAAGAACTTTTTGAAACTTTTTGACAACTCGTGATATAATGAAAATTGACAATGAAGGATATACTCGAAAAGAGATATGCTTGCATAGACCACCATTCTTATATTTTTACTACATCCATCAAAATGTAGATTTCTGACCGTTCTATGAACTTAGTAGGTACCAGCCTTCTTTCAAAAATGTCTTTGCACACAGGGAGTAGCAACGGCAATAGGCGTGATAACTTGATGAATTACGTAACAAGTTATAAAACAGTTGTTTTTTTATAATAATCGAACTCGAACAGGACATTGATAATCCTGTTAAAATTCAGATTAGTCTCGCAGTTGAAAACATAAATATAATTTATTCATCGCGGAAGACTTCAGCAAAGAAACTCAATAGGTCATTAAAAAAAAAATTGTTCTAAAATTGTTCGTTTTCGTTAACCAGTTGACGAACGTCAACCCTCAGAAGTCGAAACTTGTGCGAGCAATGGATCAACGAGGCCTTACCTTTTAACGTGCGATTACCCAGCACGGTGGCCCGGCGAGGATTCGAACCCCGGCCTTCCGCTTGATAGGCAGATATGCTAACCACTACACTACCGAGACCACAAACTTAAAACTTTACCTAAATTTTGAATAAAATGAAATTGGCTGAATAAACGAGGTATAATCGGCAACAACTGATTCCTTATTGATAATAAAGCGCAGACCACTGTCACCAGAGAGAGATCCACTAAAGGAGGTAAGCAATACGACTGAAATTTGAGTTCTTGGTGCCTAAGATAAGCAAAAGCTTTTTAGGTATCTGCTTAGTATGTTAGTGTAGAATTATTTCTATCACATTTCTTGTATGGATAGCTACCATGTAATATGCGAATCGTAAGCGAATACCACTTCTGTTGAAGGAAATCTTTTTGTTCACAGTTCTCGTTTTCTTATCGTTACTTATCGATGGAATGGATGACCACAAACCATCGTGAATATAATTGTTTTCAATTAGGCCCATAAATAAAACCATTTGAAAATCCCTTTTCCCATGGAGTAAATGCTATTCCTACAAATATGTCGAATCGAATTCGTTGAAAAAACACTTGAGAGTCGTAAAGTCGAATGGGTTCGTTACGGAACATAAAATCTGATATTAACTTTCGCGGGCGTTCATACACCTGTGCCTTGTTAAAAAAACAATCATAATTGTACAGAACATTGATGTATATTGGAATACTGTTTGATAATTCAAGGCTTGAACAGGTTATAGATGAATCTGAAATATTCTCAATGTTCTACATCTGGTAAAATTACTAAATCCATATAGGGACTTTTTCCTCCCAAAAACATTACGATAAGAACGAAGAAAAAATAACGAGTAGATCAACAATATTTCTTTTATATGATCATTGGTTTTTGTTGGAAGTTTAATTTGGCTACGATCACTTCAATTCCTCATTCACTGTGAAATTTATGCATGAATTGTTTCATATTTTGATAGTTATGCAAAATAGACACATTATTCATAGAATTTGGTTCATAACTGATTGCTACCAACATATCATTGTTCATTACATACAGATACAGTGCAGTTGTAATAATTTCAGTACTTTTTGATGACGTCCCCCGTCGCCAAGAAGGGGTATCACTTTTGGGAAAACAATTTGCCGTTCCTGAGTTATCAGCAGTATTATTTTGGTTTCAAGACTCCCCAAACACAACCCTATAACTCAGGAACACCAATGTGGTTGACAATGTTCCCAGCTGAGTGGTACTGATTCAGGCTTCCATTGTCTATAATACAGATAGAAAATTGACTCTATATAATTAACGCTTATGAGACATGTCTAAGAAACAATGAAAGACATGTAAATAAGTTCAATTTTGCAAATACGAAAAATTTAACAACCCAAGATCTAAATAACGCACATACATTTTGGAGAACTTTCGAAAAAAAAACCTTACTTGGTATCTATTCAAAATTTTGCTGACACAGCCATGGGAAACCCTCAGTTGTCTCGATATCACACAAGGTCGAACACCAGCAGCTGCCATCTCTACTATTTTCAGTCTTATGTGGTTAGGAAGAGGTCTTCCGTTTATGAAAACTCCTCCCAGTTGATTTACTCGTCCCTGTCCTATAAAAAATGTCAAATCATAAATGATTTGGTATTAGGGGTGATTTGAAAAACATCAATGTAGAATCGGAAATACAATAATTTTTTCGAAGGTATCGAACTAACTGTTTGGATTAAACAGTATATTACCATACTTCTATGTGAGGGTTACACTAACTATCATCGCATTATGATTATGTTGAAATTGACCAATAATAAAACTTTTGCTGCTTCATAGTGTATTCTGAGCTGACTTTTTTTCCGATATGACTATCGACAGGAGAAAATGGTAATAGTAGGTACTAGATGAAGGAAACACTAAACAAAATAACCAGGATTCAGTCACCGAGTTGGAATCTGTTCAGCAGAAACTCCAGATGAACGCCAGAAAATACATTCACTATGTATAGTAATGAACGATGAGATGGACCCTTTGGTGTGAAACTTGAAAGTTTTCCTAGAGATCAATTACCCTAACACCAAACTGATATTTTTGCATTCGACGCGCGTTTCGCTAACAAGGTTAGCAGCTCAACTGATATTATTAATTTTCTCCTCCTGAACTGATACTATCAATTTTCCTCTCCTCGGCAGGATTTCCGGTGTAGGGAAATATACTCACCGTCGTCGATTATTGAACCTGGTAGGGGAAATAGGCCGACGTTTTATAAAGAATTAAAAAAAAAGCTGTTTGGATTTTTTCATATCATTACACAATACGTTACAGAATAATATATTCACGCCCTTCTCTCGGTACGAACTATCTCATAAACTCAAAGTAGGTAGTGAATTATTCCATAGGAGTAGAAAATAAACGTGTTCAGTGCGTGAGAGTAAAGTCATTAGGCCTATATGATGAAGTCGTTTAGGGATCATAATTCAATCTGAAAAAGTTAATAGTTGCAGGGTATCATTAGTTATAATTATACATTTTTGTTCCATTCCATATACTGGTCACGATAGGTAGAAGAGGCAATCTTTGAAAATTAGTCCACAGTCTATTGAGACATACAAACTTGTACAATCCTTGTCTCTCATCAAATTAGAGTTGAATTCGATGTTATGAAAAAAAAATGGACCTCATACAGCAAGCAGATTCAATTCGGATCAACTTACGTATTTCGAGCCACAGAACACGTATTTTGGGTGCAAAAAATAAGGCATAATTTGACCTTTTTATGAATTCTGGAAGGCCACAATTTCTGTAGCTCGAGCAAATCCTTACCATTAAGAGTGACAATGAAATGTTTACATAATCATTCATTTTTTTGATCTCCAGGCTTATATGGAAGGCAGAACTCCTATAATCACTTAAAAAAATCACGTAATGTTCCAAGGGGACAAGATTCGATGAAACTTTTTCGGTAAGGGATTCCAAAGCTGAGCCGGTTTGTTGACAAATGACCATTGAAAAAAAAGTTTCACAACACTGCTCACTGAAAAATGATTATGATAATCGTTCCATATGGGGATACACATGATCTTATTTGGATGATGTGCCTCTCATAAAATCAGTACCTCAATAGTGTACAAAGAAATTGAAATCAAAAGAATTTTCAATTATATTGAAACATCAACAATCATCGACGACACATTTTTCTTGCAGTTGAAGCAATGGTAATTCGACTCAGTTCTAGTTTCCACCCAGGAACCCATCCATTAGCTTGTCTATTAGACTAGTAAATATATACCAGTAAGATGCCTTGAAGGAAAATGCTATTGAATATAGGTCGAGTAACGCAGAATCATTTTTGATTTACGATAGGTTTTATGAGCTCATTTAATTTTAACTTTCGAAATACTATCTGGTCCCAATAAATCGAAACTTTCCCTTATTGTCCTGCAGGTCGTTGTAAAATAGCCGCTCGCTTCCAAGAATCAGAATTGAAAGCAAGTTTGAATCTTTATAAAAAATGATAATGGACCTTTAGTAGCCAGATGACGACTTTATAAAAATATTGAACTTCATGTAACATGCATGTAAGCCGAGATGAAAGTTGTGAAGTGATTTTTTTTTAATTCAGTGTCACACGGCAGCGCAAGCAACTTTGAATCTTCATAAAAAAATGATAACATTTTTTTTTTGTCGAAATGTCGGACACTGCAACATCTCGCACACGGATTGATTCTCAAAAGAACCATTTTCAATACGAAATTAATTACTTTTGTTTTCCTTCTTAGTATTAAAATTCTCTAAGGGCGGCTTGTAACACGACAGGTTGACTGTGAACCGAGTTCAATTGTCAAGTAACAAACGATTCTGTTGTATGCTTAGCAACTGACCTTGGTTCACTTCAACCACAGTCAACTGGAGTATGTACAACTGGCCCTCAATTACAGTTTTTTCAGCCAGCGCATGTGAGGTTGTTTTTCCTTCCACAAACATCATCATTATGTATGAAATTGACAATTCACTGGAGTAATAGCATTTGACAGTGTCAGATAGCAACCTCTGTTCAACTATTACTAGTAATAATCATTGTCTACACCATAAAATCAATACAGAAGTTACCACAATGTTTTCCCAGAATTTGGTTACCAATTAGAATTTCGATAATTCAGTTATTGCGTTCAAAATCGGTAAAGCGTTAGTCAAGTTCAATTTGATAACAAGTATTTCGAATCCTTTCAGTTTCTTGGAGATACTGCAGAATTGAGTACTATCAGCAGCAATGAAAAAAAAATTTAATAATCACACATTTCAGACGTATGACTTCTCATAGTTCGTGCAGGATTGAGTACTTTCAACAGAAATTAAAAAAAAAAATTGAAAAAATCACACATCACATACGCAAGTGAGACTTTGAATTCACTAGACTAAAAATACCAGACCAAAATGGTCTAATCGCAAAGCTGTCAGACAGGCACTTTTGCACAATAACATATAATCCCATAGCCTGAGGGATAGTTAGACATATTATAACAATTTTAGGACAAGAATGATCTATTTGAAAAATTTCCAACTCGCCTCCACTTTCAGTTATTCCCAGAGTTGGCAATAACTTTCTTATTTCAAATGGAACACCCTATATAATCAATAATCAATTTTCGAATTTCTCTTTCAGTTGTGATGTGGGATATTACAAAACTATTTTCTAGTGTTTTCGAGATGTTCATATCTATTCTTTGGAAATTTAGAGTAATAAAATGGTTTTTTCAAACGCAACACATTCTTATAGGTGATCAATAATAACTGTTCTATATTCAAAATATATAAGCAGCTACAACTCATTTTTCGCACACGTTCTTACAAAAGTAGGAACCCTCGTCAATAGTTAATAGTGACGGAAAGGATAATGTTCCAATTTCTCAAGGTGGATTCATGCAAGAAAACTCAACCTGTATTTAATTTAGTATCCAACTGAAGAAGTTTGATGATCGTAATGGAATGGGAGCATTCATGCATCATATTCAGTTTCGTAACTTATCAACTTAATAACTGAAGTTTTTCCGCTAACGCTTCAAAAATTCCTCAGCTGTCAAAATCAGTCGCGTATATCTTCGCTATTGAATGCCTTTTTCCTAAGATGAATTGCTAAGATAAGTTGAGTTGAATACAAGTTGAGTTGTCTTGCACGAAACCACCTTTAAATTGAGGAAGCAGCTAATAGGCTACCTTTAATTTTTTTCTTGAGGAAGTCTAGACATCAGTAACAGTAAATAACTGTCATTTAATGCCTTACTTTGTCTTCTACTTTAAGAAAGTTCTCACAATGCTATTCAATGTAGGCGTGAATCGAGGCATTCATACACAAAATGATAAAGTGTCTTGTATGAACGCTTCCATATTGATTGGCCACTGTGATAACTTCTTTAAAGTAGAAGATTAAATGAAAGTTTGGTCTATGAGCTTGGCATAAGTGTTGAAAATAAACCACTTTCAACAATAGTCTCACATAATGACATTTTTCAGTGACATGTATTGGCAGACAAGGATTATTTTTCTCACCAACCTTGGAAGGGATATCCAGAAAAGCAGGGCCTGTGCATAATTCCAAAATTTCCCGTAACAGTCATTTCGCCCAAAAAACTAATTTTTTATCAAAAGTTCAGGAAACTACACTATCGATTCGTTCACAGAAGTTCGATAGAGTCACAATTGTTTTAGCACTAAACATCACCAATAGGTAAGTTGACTACAAACACGCCGGTCGTCGGAAGATCTCTTCACTGTCTGAACTCAACATACAGTTTAACAGTGTTGACTACACTGAAAGAACCATGGAAAGGAACTAACTCATAGTATTAAATATTATGACTGGAGCTGGTGTTAGTTTTTGACCCCGCCCATATTTGGCCACGCCCCCGGTAAGAGCAGCTTAGCGTCGCTAGATGAAAAAGTTAAAAGTTATGAAGATTATTGTCTATTATTTGTTATTAAGAGTTTGTATGGAATAATACTGCAATAACCGGATTGATCCGAGTATGAAATGAGGGAGGTATCAAAAACATGTATTTGAAGATTGTAAGTAAAAAATCGTGATATTCGATTTTATGGAACTAGATATCTGGAT
Organism: Zygogramma bicolorata; assembly: GCA_032362365.1. Taxonomy (NCBI): domain Eukaryota; kingdom Metazoa; phylum Arthropoda; class Insecta; order Coleoptera; family Chrysomelidae; genus Zygogramma; species Zygogramma bicolorata. Next base: position 301,375 of record JAVJAQ010002280.1, read on the forward strand.
CACAATCCATATCCGTCTCTAAGGACCAATGAACTGAATTTCTGCATAAAAAATCGTGGCAATGAATGTATATCAGAGAGATGAAAAAATCGTAGTCTGAAGACCACTCTTAGTCAATTACAGTTATATTACTGTCTCCCAAAACAAGGATCTTTTTGAGAAAACCTTTTGATTCATATCAGAATTATCCTATTAAAATAATCAAACTAGTTGGTGAGTTATAAAATGATTCGGGCCACTAGAGCATATAGGTACCATGATATGAATAACAGTCTGATATATTCATAATCTAGACTGTTTTCGTATTAAATTTGTGATTCTAACTTGGCTTCTTGTGATTCTAACTTGGCTTCTTGTAATTCTTTGAAAATATCTTGTTTTAGTGTGGATATGTTTCCTTTAGTGTCAATCATGAATCAGGCCGATGTTTCCAATGCCAAATAAAAACAGCTTTTAAACACTCCTACAGTGCGTCTGGGCGTCAGAGCCTTGTGTTTTTCGGTAGCGCATATGATATTTCAACCAAAGGGAAACCCAGAGAAACCTACAGTGCTAGAGGGTCGGTTGGTATAATATCTAACGTACCAGAATTGAATTTTAAATCGGCACCGTCGCCATAGTCAACTAGGCCATCAGCCGCTCATTTTCTAAATTGAAAATTTCTGAATTTTCCAAGGGAATTCGACCAATAATTCTTATTATATCTACTGGATATTTCAAATTTGATATAGTTGTAGGAGATATGAAGACACTTCGAAGTTGTACATTTATGCGACCAAGAAGATACCGTTATACAAATGAGCACCCAGATTACAAGGCTCTTTATTTCCCTCTGTTGTGTCGATGGGTATATATAAATGATATTTGTTCCGTTTGAGTTAAGTGTGTTTCATGTGCAAATTGAGTTAGAAAAAGTAGCTTCAACGTCTCTGGAGTCATATAAGCAGGGAAGCAGTTGTTTGTATATAATCTTTCTCATTTCTTTATATGGATTGACCGTCTATGCATGCGTGTGGTGAACACGTTCTATGATACAGCTTTTGATACCAGGTATTTTTCTTTGATATCTCGATATACACTATGGGCTCTTCATTAGTGCTTCCAACCAGTTGTTAGAATCAATTGATCCCATGTATATCAAAAACTGAAGCGATTCATGATATATATATATATATTTGTACAAATTCAATTGAATTCAAACTATTAGCTTTTCTCGAAATAAAGGCCACTTTTCCGATCTGCTGGTGTGAAAATTAGCTGCCACTCTCACTACATACCTACATAATAATAGAATTTTCGAATCGTGTTCCGTTCTCTATGACACTATGAAGTAGTATTGGAGTGTTTAATTGAAAGTTTTTTGTCAAATTCAGATATCCCCACTGATGACAGAGGGATAAGTTGTTTTATTCTCTTCTCCACTACTGAAAACATTCCCTATTCGGGATTTTTGAACGTCATTATTTTGTGGTGGATCAATATTTTTTCCGTAGTTTTCTGGATTTGTTACCTACCACAATCTGAAAAAATAAGAATCAATAATCTGCCCTTCTAAACTTGTATAGATTCCAATATTAATTCTTATTTTGTCAGATGGTGGTAGGTGACAAACCCAGAAAACTACAGAACAAATAAATGAGGTTACTTGTATATTTTCAAACGGAAATGAGGGGATTGCTACTTGTTCGTTGAATATAGATGTCGGAAGCGTCTTCTGAAAAGGAAAGTTGAACTGGGAAGATTCAGATTCAAGTTGTGTCGAAAGCAATCCTCCGTATAACTATTGATGAATAAGTCATGGAAGTGTCACATTTTGACACAACTCACAAAAACAAGAACTCTCAAATAGACAGTGGACCAATTTTTTACAGTCTGCACTCGAAGGGGGGAAAACTTGAAGCTGAAACGAATCGAATTCTGCAAAAAATTACGTGGTATTTAATATAACACCCAGAATACGCATTTTTTGGAAGACACTTTATGCTTCTGAACAGTGTGCCTCATAATTCTTTGTCGATCTTGCTGGAAAACTAATTGAAGTTTGTAAAGTGAATACTCTTGAAACCTGTTTTATATTAAATTTTTTGTAATATATTTGCGCAGTTTGTAAGCCTTCCTGTATCATTCGAAACAGTATAACCTCTTGATTACAATAATTTGAAAGATTTGTTCAACTTATCAGACGTAAATTCTGGGTTTCATATGAAGTACCAAGCAGTGCGTTTTTTTTTTTCGTAGAATACGATTTGTTTGAACCTTGAGTATTTCAACTTTCAAAGACAGAGTCTAAAAAATCTGTCCGAAAAATCTATCTCTGCCGCTCGGTCTGAAAAATTTTTTCAAAGAGCTTCCGTTCATTTATATGCGGGCAAATATCGCAATTTTTCCAAAAAAAACAGATATCATAAGAATTTGTGCTTGTAGCATTCTCCGAGGGGAGAAAACCGAAAAATGTATTTCAATACGTATTATTCCAATCAATTCAAGTCAGTTTGTTTCAACAGTGATTGCAGCTAGGAGCGGAACTCACAAGACTGTGACCTATTTTCATGTACTCAAATATACGTAAATAGGATTTGTCAGTAACAGCCGATTGCATAGACTATTTTCATGGGAGAATTAAGCTAATGGGCCATCATGGGTCAATTTAAGCACTGCAGCGATTGTAGCATAGTGTGAGAGATTATTAAACATCCATTAATAAAACCTCACCTTCCTTTAAGAGTACCTTTGTTAATGGTCTCATAACAATAAGTGGGTGCAATCGGCTGTGACTCTCCTAACTGATAGCGGCAAATATCTCCCATGATTGCGATAACGACTCCGATGTCTCCAAAAAGCGATAGCACATATTTCTTCCTAACTAAAAAAGTGGAATGTACAAATTGGAATTTTTACCAATTTCACCCCACCATTTTGCTTACTGATTTCCACAGATTCACCTAGTTAGTTGTAATTTTCAAAACTTGAGGTTGCCGTTGAAAACTAATGTGAACAATGGAGAGTTACATTCATCTGATATTGAAAGATATAAGGCGGAGAAGAATGAAAACAAATGTTGTTCATTGGGTGTATTCTATTGGGTTCTGCCAGGAGCACACCGAGATGGCCATGAAGTATGCATGTTACAAAAATTACCGAAAATGTGATAGTGCTATAGGTAGAGATCTGTCCACGAAAATATTACAAGTTTCGATTATTCGTAGCATAAAGATCAATATTCATTCAGAAAAATAGGTGACTTGTACATTTTCTTCCACCAAGTGAGTTATAGTAAGCCAGCGTCTGAAAATAGCATATAATTTGATTTTTTTTGCCCTCACATCTGAAATTTCAGACAGCCCGTTAAAATATATATTCTTTGTTATTTTTGCGATCTAAAATTCAATGGAAATTGGATGGCACCAAATTTTTGAAAAATACTATCCTATTCGTAAAACTTTGGCAAAATACAAAAAATCAGAGCGACTTTAACTTCTTTCGCTCTTAGACAATATAAACACAATCACATTCGAAGCGAATCGCTCCAGACTCTATCACTATCCCATTAGAATGATATCGTAGGTAGAAAATGTTTGTTGTGACAAGTGCATGTACCTACTTGACATGGTTGCAGCTTTCAATTTGTGTGTGAGGAATAAGATGTCTATATACTGGTGTTTCTAATGTTGCGATATTGTTTCAGACAAACCTGTGGACAAGGCGTGGTAGTTCATCAGTGGCCATGAGGGGCGCTGGTAATCAAAAATTTCTATTAATTTTCGTGATCACTCGATCCATGGAACACGCTGTTGCCAATTCTGATGTTTTTGTTAAAGGGTAGAGAATTTATCGGGACTGGATTTGTGAGGTTATTGAAAACACCAAAACGCGCCAAATTTGTGTTTCTTTATGCGTTATTTATTCCATGTAGTTTGGAAATAATTTCTCAGTTGGAATAAATTTGCATTGTGTTTCTACTGATCTGGACCAGAATTCGCAACGACATGGCCACTTGGCAACACAGGACTGTCATCTCCACTGCAAGAGTGCCGGTACCTGGCGGATTTTTTGCAGTACTACTACGCCTACATCATCAAATTTTTCATCAAGTTGGCCATATCGGTCGTCTGATTTGCTGACCATCTTTTATATGGAGTGAAAACACCAGTATATAGCCACCTTAGTGAGTAATGTAGGCATACTCTCTTCCTATAAAATTTTGAGAGATAGGATAGCGATTAGTTTTTTGCATTTTCATTTCAAATACCGACTCAAACAATGCTTTTGTCATTCGAAAAAATGTTCTATGACTGTTTCCTATCAATTTATGCTAACATTCAATTCTTGATTTGTATCTGTTTTTATGGCGTTTTTGTTCGTTTCTGGCTAGGGTGTCATAAATATTGGCCCAAACGGTATATGATTCTGGGCATGCACCAAACCATAATGTGCAATAAATAAATTCAATATTTCTAATAAGAGACTGTCGACGTTTACGATTTTATGATCGATTTTTATTGCTAGAAAGTCATTTCGAATTGCCATGCTATACAGAAAAGTGTCCTTAGTGAGGATGAAATTGAAAATTATGGGATCATGGGCTCATCTGGTTTAACAGTGGTACCACGCGAACAAAAAAAATTGGTTTTATTAGTGCCAATAAAGTATTGAGATGTACTGGATCTTGTGTAATAGGAGTTCAAGAGAGAAAAATTCTTGGAAAATAATTGACTTCTTGAAACATAGTATGTGGATTATTGAGGTGACACTGGTTGCATTGTTTGCAAATTATGTACTACGTGTCGTAATTAAACTATTTTTATTCGGATTGGGTGAAAGCAAATACGGCATGGTGATTACATTTTATGATTGGCAGTTAACCGATTGGCAGTTGGCCGCTAGACATTACAAGGGAACACTAAGAGAATATCGATTCATAATCGCATTCTAGGAATAGAATCAGTACCTAATAATGAGGTATTATGTCAAGGAATTCGATATACATCACTATCACCATTAATTTTGGGTTTTTTGTTAATTTCGATGTAACATATGTTTGTTGATCCATTCATTGAGGATTTGAGAACTTTCTAGAATCTTTTTTTTTCAGGCTCAGGATAATTTTTTTATTGTTCATTGCAGAACTCAAGGAAGGATAGGATTGGTTCTTCGATTATAAATACAAGACACGTTCCGAATTTCTTCAAAATCTCGCCAGTAGCTTGGGCAAGTTCAATGACTTAGCTTCAGCTTATAGAATATCATCAATATGATTCTGTTATATTTTGATGTGCAAAAAATTACCACAACATAACAGTAATTGGTACTTACATATCTTCTTATCTTATCATCTTTGCTGAATTCGAAATAATAGATGTTTTCGATGAGATTGTTTTACAATTGCGTGACAAATTCAAAATGAAAATGTTTTGAAGCTTTCGAACCGTGTTTGATTAAAAAAATTAAGCATATGCTATTTGCTTGTGAATTTTCTTCATAAAACAAGTTGAAGATATCCACACACAATTATTGTGACCTTGGAAATATGGAATTCTTGGAATTCATGGCACGGTAGACGCGGAAACATAAAATGGCCGCAAGATCTCCAGACCTCAACCCGTTAGATTATTTGAGTGGGAGTGAAGTCCAGAGTATATTTCAATAGGCTAACCAATATCGAACAAATGAATATCAGACTATATATTGCCCTGGATTCTGTTAAGCAGAGATTAACAGAATAAAAACATTCGACATAGTATGTGAGCGTACGGGCAGACCTTGTGGTAAATCAATTAATCTTTTGAAACATTAGTTCAAGCCAGTTTCAACTACCTACACAGTAGTTTTCTGGACTGACACCTGACAGAAAACAACTTCTCCCCTGGCTTATATCACGAAGGGTCTTGGATGATGCCAGTGTAGGGTTCTTCACATAAGAAAATCCCGCATGAGTGGTATGCTCACGGTATGTTTTTTCATTTTCTTGTAAGAGGAATAAGCGAATTCGCTTTGCTTTTGGGATGATGACTGGTATTTATTAGCCAGGGGAATAGTTATTTTCGACAGTTATCAGCCCAGTCACCCACTGTGTGGGAAAAGTCGAATCGTTCTCAACTATATCCGAAGATTTACGCTATGGAGGCATTAATTTGTTTGGAGAATTTTTTGCACTCTGTACGGATTTGATACGTATGAGTGATACACCTGCCCGAGGTTTTCCTTCAAAACAATTTCGTTTCGGAATCATGGAATTTAATGGTTAGTTTTGTCATACCTAGTAGATTTCGGCAACTTACAATATTTGTATATGATTAAGTATCAAAGATACTCTTGTGATTGATAATAACTCGTCTAGAATATTTCATTATACTGCAAAAAAATACCCGTAGGGGAAAGTGGTTACCCTTCGTACACTTTTTAGATTTTATTTTTTTACTTTAAGATTAATTGTCGAATTTATCATGTTTATGTACCTAAGTGTGACAAATATATTGTAGTTTGTTACGAAAAAGTTCGAAATTATTATGTAAGAAGATAAAAGGTTTATTGCCATTTTTCTACGATAAGATATTTGTACGAACCTACCCCACATATGGGGTACGTTCGTACAGTAGGTGGGGTACTTTCGTACGCCATGGGGTGGATTCATACAGGGTAATTGAAAAGCCAGTCAAAGTCGTAAATTTTTTATTGATTATCAAAAAATAATTATTCATCAAAGAACTAACTTAGTAATATGTGACTGGAGTCGTAGTCGATAAATCTTTCTTTAGAAAAATAACAAAAAATAAATTCGTTCATTTTAAGTTTACATATTGATAATTCTGAATCATCTTTGATTTTCTTCAGTGTCACATTCAATTTATCATTGATACAACGATTATCAGTCTCTTCGTCGATTTCTAAATCAACCGGAGAAGTTGAATACTCCCGTAAGCTAAATTGCGATCCTCCAGATTCCTTTCAATCTTCATCGCTTTCTGTTTTCTTATCTTTCTTCTGTCTTGAATCAATTTCCTTCAAACTATGTTTCACCTCTTTGATTCTGGCTTTCCTCTGCTGTTTCCTTTTTTTTTCAATTACTTCTGTCTGTCTTTCTTCTAGTTCAGTTTTTTTTAGGTGTATCCGAATATATACGGGATTCACCCTTTTTTCTTCCTATATTGTTTCTTATGTTTCTAACAGCTGTAAGATGAGGTCTCATGACTTCTGGTGTTATGTTAAGATAACAACTCGGTTCCATCGACGTTAGAGCTTTTATATTTCCCAACTCTGCTTGCCAAAGTTGATGGCTTAAGGTTGAATTTCAACGCGGCTTTCCTATAAGACAACCGTCTTTGTATCACATCATCAATTGCTGAATTCACGGACTCTTCATTCATTTCTTGAGTACGCGTACCTTTCTATATATTTTCGCAACATGATTCTTTAAAAACTCAATTATAAGGTTGACTCAATAAAAATATTTCATTTGTTAAAAGTAGAATACTCCATAAAAAGAAAACTATGTTATTGTGCTGCCTGGACGACAATTCAAAAAGTTGATACTTTATTTTGATTTATAAAAATCTAAATTTTATATACTCGTGGTTAATGAAATATAAAGGGGAGAATTTGTACGCGTACTAATGTACCCCCTGCCTGGCTGTCCGAATGTACCCCATGCCTTTGCACAAAATTAAATTTCAACTTTATACAAATTTCAACTTAGTTTGAGAAATATAACAATAAAAGTTTAAAATCAAGACTGTTAACAATAATTAATCATCTCTAGTTTGTTAAAAACTTAACTATTCTACTTACAATAATTACAACTAAACTTAGATAAAAAATTTACTCAGTGAGCGCGAAAACACGATACGTCGTGTCAGGTGATGCACCATAATGCGATTGTCGCGACACTCCGCTGGCAAAATGGTGGCCGGTGTGTCTATACACACTAGCAAAGGCGTATTTGTGAGCCGTTTAGTTTTTCTGTTCAACTAACTGTACGAATGTGCCCCGCGTACGAATGGTGACCACTTTCCACATGTGAAAGCTTTTTTAACAACGAGAGAAGGCTCAAAGCAGTATTATAGATGCAGAATTGCTGACAATGCAGTGATTTCTTGATTTCAATAATTTGAAAGATTTGTTAAACTTATCAGACGCAAATTCTGAGTTTCATATGAAGTACCAAGCAGCGCGTAATTTTTTTGTAAAATACGATTTGTTTGAACCACGAGTATTTCCACTTTCAAAGACAGAGTCTAAAAAAACAATTTGAAAACAATTTTGTTTCGGAATTAATAGAATTTAATCTTCAGTTTTGTCAGTGGATTTCGGCAACTAACAATATTTGTATCTGATTAAGTATCAAAGATGATAATAACTCGTCTAGAATATTTCATTATACTGCAAAAAAATACCCGTAACATGTGAAAGCTTCTGTAACAACGAGAGAAGGCTTAAAGCAGTATGATAGATGCAGAGTTGCTGATAATGCCGTGATTGATGATATTCCAGAGAAAGAATGGCAAAAAAATCACGATAGATTCGAAAAAATTGCTAAATGTCTTGCGATGTTCTGAAAACGTTCAGATTTGCTAATCAAAGTATTTCTGAATGAAATTCAACAGCTTCAATATATTTGGGTGACTTTTCGAATATTCTAAAACAGGCCAGTCACAAAAAAAGACTTGGTTAGCTTCAAATCACATCAATAATAATAATGTTCATTCATCTGAAATATGATACAATAATTTCTTGGAGGAATACTGTGAATAAACAGGCGAACCACGGAAACTTGTGCATGATATAGGGGACCATAAATCTGAATTATGTTATATAATGACGGCTTCAGAATTAGTATAGATAAAATTAATTCAGTATATACAAATGATTACAATACTGAAAGCTTGTTATAGATGAATTCATAAGAAGAATACGGCAAAATGAGTAAATATAATGTTTAGTTACCAAGGTGTAGGGATGTGGTTGAGTTAGCAGAACATGACCTACAGGAAACAAACATGAATTCCATAGTAACTCGAGGTTGTACATGGAATACCAGTCAGTATACAAGTATTGGGGCCATAAAATGTAATATCTATTGCAGTTGGCAATTGAATGATTCGTTATTATATTATACGTTAGTATAGCCCAATCAATGAATATATTCACTAACAGAATTTCTATTCCAATAATACTGCACATTCCCCATTTGCAGTTCAGAAATTCACTTTCTTATTCCTCTACAAACTGAATATATACTGTTTTATCCTTTCTTTATGATACTGGAAAAACTTGCCATTTTTCAGGTTTTCAGGTGCATTGTTAAATGTTCTTTCCTTTTTGCTGCAGTTGTTTTCATGTACAGATTTGTTTTTTGTCTAGTTTGGTAAGTGTGGACTTATATTTGTAGTGTTTTTTTTTGTTCTTGTAGGTATGTATCATAATGTTGAAAAAGTAAAGCTTTCCCAAGTCGAAAATCTTTATTTCAGTGAATAGTCTTTCAGTTGGGCAATTCCTAACTTTTCTATGAATAATTTTCAGGAAGTATTTTTGTAGTATTAGCACTTTCCCAAACCAGGATCCCATACTGCAGTCTTGACTCGATAAGGGCATAGTACAATATTCTCATATGTTTAGTATATAATATATTTGAAAAATATTCAAATCTATCTATCCCATCTAAGTTGTTGATCAATCGTTACACCCAGGTATTTGATTTCATAAGTTGACTTTATATTTATGGACTCGTTATTATGTTTAATGGATAAGTGAATAAAATCTGGATCTAGATTTTCAAACAGGTGTAAGAGGTGTTTCGTTTTTCCGTAGTTCATAGATAATTTTCGTCTTCTGAACCAGTTCACGATTTTCTCCATATCATTCTCAGATTGGAATTTGAGGTTTTCATCAGCAAAACTGATTATTTCACCATTTGTATAGTGCTATTGATTCGTTGAGATATATAACGAATAAATCCGGTCCGACTTCTGTGCCTTGGGGGACTCCACACAGAAACTCTATCCAATTGCTATAGGTTTCATTCATTCGAATCATTTCTATTCTCCCTGATAAATAGCTTTAGAAGAGCTTGCATACCTATTCTCTCCAAGGCTTCTAGTAGTGAGGTATGATCCACTGTGTCGAAAGCCTTGGAGAGGTCTAGAAAGATGCACAGGGCTGGGTACCCATCATCGACAGCCTCGTAGATTCTTTTCAAAAGACTACTGATGGCGTCATTTGTCGATTTTCCTTTCCTGAACCCAAATTGCGCTTCAGATATTTTTTTTTTCAAATATATATCCATTCTGTTTTATTAAATTGTTAGTGTGGTAATCAGCGAGATAGACCTATAGTCCGGTAAAGTTTTATCCTCTTTTTTATATACAGGTTTGAACACCGCCAGTTTGAACTCGTTTGGGACATAGCCATCTTGTATTATTAGATAAATTAGATGTGCCAACTGATGCGATATTTGTTCAGATATGAGTTTTAGCGTCTCGGTTTTGATGAGATCATAGCTGGGGACCTCGAGAAATGTTTATCGTTGATTCTTCACTATTGGACCAATGATTGAAATCTTTTCTAATTGTTAACCTCAGATCATCACAGTTTTCATAACTGTGTATGTCCTTAGTAGTAATAATTTGATCGCTGCTGTATGACTTATTCATTTCAATCCGGTTTCATATCGATATCAAATTCATGGGTTCACTCCTTATTCCTTCATTTTTCTCACTCTCAGTAATCTTTGATAATGAACCTTCGACAGATCAACACAGACCCATTAGAAAGTTTGTCCCATATATCTAGAACGTTTTTAATTTATATTCTACGTCAGAGGAACCATTGCATCCTGTGTTGATCTGGCTTGGTGAAATCCATACGGCTTAACCGAGAGTATCTCATATTTTTTCCGCAATTTCTCTAGCCTTAATTTGCGGATTTTTTACATTCATTTCTGTGACATGGCTGACTAAGTAAACCCACTTTCTCCACATCGTCAGCTGTATTACTAATGGATTTGATTATTGTGTGCTTTAAAGCATCTGAAAAAACTTCCATATCGATTTATTCATAGATTGAGAATATAATAGGAGGATTTCAACAATGATGTGGTTTCGACATAGCTGCAGCTTGTTCATTTCGATGAAATTATCTGTTTATACTCAAGAGATATATGATACTTCCCAAGCTGTATTTGGAAATCATTATCAAAATTCATAGCTTTTCGGAAAAACTAAACTTTGAGGTTTTTACATCGGCTCCCCAAGAAATGATTCCTCTCCTGGGGATACGAACTTTGTTGTCGAAGCGCACGTCACGCGTAGAAATATCAGTTTGGTATTGTTTAATAGTCATAAATGGATGTTTGTGAAGAAATGTTTCTTTTTTTACGCAAAACTTTCTGATTATGTCTAGAGAATTGAACACCCAACAAATAATGAAGAAATTTTGACTTCAATCAAAAGGTTATTGAAATTTTGTGTTCATTGATACGCCAAAAAGAATTTAATGAAGAAATTTCAATGACATATTCATTGTCATGTCTATCAATGCATTTTCCTCAAGAGGCGAAAACTACTATTCCATTGTTTTTTCTTCAATAATCTAGCTCTTGGACCACTTCCGGTTTCAACTCTCCAAATCCAGTTTGAAGAATTGGTGATATAATGGTGATTGAGAGCAAGTAAATAACTGAAGAATTTTTTGTCAGAATCACCTGAACTTCTTGATATTTTTATTGAATAGGAATCGAGAACACGTAGAATTCTCGAAGAAATAGTATTTTACCGCAATGGAATGCACGATTGATTTGTTAAATTCTCCACGCATGCGAGTTATCATTCCTAACTGTGAAATAACCATTCATTCATTCAAAATTCCGGAATCCAACTGTTCACTGAACCACGCAGTCACATTCATCGTTACGCGAGCTAATCAAAATCAATAGTTCTTGTTCACATTTTTAATTCAATAATCAAATAGTCCATGTAAATAGACACAGACCGAAGTTCTCAGGCTTTTTTGAATATCTCAATAAAATTGACAATAGAAAAAATTCTTTCCCACGTTAATAGCTGGAAAGGCCTGGGTTTACTTACTTTTACTCAATTCAAATATCGATAATTATGAATGGTGTGTTTTACCAAGTTAATGCGTAGAGAAAAAAGTCATAATTCAAGAAGCATGAAGTAAAGCCATTGAAATGCTCGACCACTCTGTGGGTGATGTATCGTTTCCATAGTCTTTGCGCTAAGAATCTGTGTGAAATACGAGAGGAAAATAATGAATCCTATGCAGAGAAAAGTACGAAAGTTCCATTGCTTCATTTGCGGTTTCAGTTACTGTTCTTTTCAGTTACCGGAAGTCAAGTTGAATACTGGTGCTTTATGTGAAACAATAATATTCGTAATTATACGAATATGAAAAATGAATGAAAATAGTAATTCGTTTTTTTATATGGCATAAATTCCAAATTTTGTATCTTCCTGAAGAAGAGAGAAAAATACAACTAGTACTGACAGGAGTGTTCAAATAGCTACTTATGACCAGTTAAAGAAGATTCATTTTGTATAACGAACACGATCCCGCAAAATAGAGTGAGTAATGAAAAATTCCGTTACATACCAGATTTTCAACATTTGCAAAAAGTAAAAAGTATCTTCCACGAAAGCATAAAGTTTTTCAACATATCGTTTGACGTCTTTCAAACTGTAAAATTCAACTGCAAATGAATGTTTGCTTAAAAAAAAATCGGGGAGACTTTTGAAAGCCAGGTTAACCAAAAGTATTACAGAAAACGCTATACATTATCTGTTATATCCGAAGAGCCCATATAAATTTATAATAAATGTTTATGAAAACAGTGTAATGAGAGGAGGTTGAGGTGATGCTTGTTTGTTTCAAAATGAAAAATAAACGAAGATTCTCAACGCTAATGTGTCACCTCAATGTTCAGAAAGGACGTTAACTAAGATTGCAGACACTTCAGATAATATTTCAACCTTATTATAATTTTCGAAGGCATTCCGAAAGATAACAACAAGTGGCACGGAGAAGATTGTGCCAAATTTGTTTATGAATGGTTTTGATATTTGAATATTTTTGGGATGGAAGGATTGTTTAAGTGTGGGAAGGAATCTTCTTCACATCAAGATACTATAGGGTAAGAAACATGTTACAAAGTTGCTGTGCCAGTTTATGAATGGAGACAACACTCACAATCATAACTATTATTGAAAAATTCAAGGTATAGGTTCTGGTAAAATTGTGAGATGTTTGTATCATGCAACTATTTTGTTACTTGGAAAACCAAACGAATGTCCTGAATGAGTTAAGCTTCTCTTCAATGAATAGTTTCATGAGTTTTATTAGTGCTATCTCTGGTGTGGAAGTGAAACCTTTCTCAACAAAGCTCAATTACCCAGATACATAAAAATGACCTTGCCACGCGTTTTGCCAACAAAGTTAGCATCTTCAGGAATAGGACTGACAATGTTTCCGATTACAACGCATTTTCAGTTTTCCTCATTTCGATCTTGAATGTTTTCCTGGAATTCAAAAAAGTTTTCTGGAAAGATTGTAATTCTTCATAAAATGACAATTAATTCATGGCGGCCAACTTCCTAAGAAAAACCTCAAACCTTGAATCTGAATGACAGGATCTTGATTATTTTCACAAATTCAGTGTGTGAACAGGTCAAATATTCTGAAAATGTATAATCTGATGTGAAAATGTTCATTTCATTCAAAACTAAACCAACCACTAGGTGTTGTCAATTCATGTTGTAAATATAAAGACGAATCTATTTATGAATATTTTATGATTGTAGATGGTGCAAATCGAGTACTCCTATAGCAAGTCAAATGTCATGTTCCGATATTGCTGGTATTACTGGCCACAGTAAGCATTTTCGGAACGCTTTTTGCAGTGATAGTAATCTACTGTTGATGATATCGGAACGGATCGCTATCGGACATCCATCAAAGGAACTGTCAGCGGTGACAGGTGTGATCTGCCCTATTTTATTTCGAAATGAATTAAATAATGGAAAAAATATCAAGCAATAGCGATACGGAAATAGAAAATTCAGAGAGCTCAAGCTCTGATAATAATAAATCTTCAGAGAATATAATGACTGAAATTATAATCGTCGACAAAATCAGAGGTCCCAGAGAAAAAATACCAAGAATAGAAGTGTATATTCAAGATGTAGTAGGTTTTTACACCCCTAAGGGCCAGTTGCACCGCTTTTCTTAAGTTGTGCTTTATCTAAGCCAGGCTTTGTTGCTATAGATTTGCCAATCAGCTTCCTTATTTCTTGACGATTGAGCCAAGCTTAGTTGAATCTCTGCTGAGTTGAAGCGGTGCAACTGGCCCTAAGATTCTCAAACAACATTTCGAGTGAGTAAGGCTTGCAATCTCGAAAAATGGGGTTCCCGCAGATTTTATTGATCTGCTGGATTCATTTCATTCAGCATCGACTTCTACGCAAATATCTTCCAGTACAACTCGAAACATTTTTGATAATTTTGAAATTGCAATGATCTGACAACAAATTTAATCTTTTATGCGTTGACGTTTATTCGAACACAACCTAACCTAACTCAATTTTGGGAATACTGGGAATACAGGACCACTTCTGCAGCAGTAGCACCAGTAACTTTTTAGTCTTTAACAGGCTACCTCGAAATTTGGCGCGAAATAACTGCCAGTGAATGTCAGTAAAATCGAAACGACTGAATTTACTGGACAGTACTGTTCAGGAATATCGGAACATGACAAAAATATGAGATTGATAAAATGAGTGAGTACTGTCACGAAAACGGAAGGAAGTTATGAATAAAAATCATTCATAAAGGAATTTTCAGGCTAATTTCCTGGTAAATCTACAATAACAACCATCAAAAGTTTTAAAAGTGTTAATTATCCATCAGTTAGAATATCCGTTGCTTTAAAGAACCTCCGAAAACTGAGCTAGATTAGTGAAACGAAATGCTATCTTGAAAGTTGACGATATCAATCCTCATGCAAGTATCAATCGTACGGTCATAACTGAAAAAGCAAATCGTAAAGTTGACTTCTGCCTAGACCCATCTCATTTGAACAAACGAATAGTCAGAAAACCTATTGAAAAAAGTTTTGCAAGAAATTAGTTCAAATCTGATAGGAAAGAATATTTTTTCTGTTTTTGATTTATCTGAGGGGTAGGTACATCAGTTGTGGCTTACTGATGAATCATCTTGGAAATGTTTCATATGGAGTTCATAGATATGTAGTTTTGCCATAGAGATTATCCAATTCTCAAGATTTGTTCCAGGAGCAAGTTGATGTAATTATATCAGGTAAAACTGAAGATGAAGATGATAGGGTCGCGAAAGAGGTTATTCAAAGGGCAAGAAAAATAAATTCGGAATTCAATAAAGACAGGGTCAAATATAAACAAAAACGGGTTGAATTTATAGGTAAAATTTTGTCCTCTCTAGAATTACAAAGAATTATATGTTATTTCAACTAAAAAAAAATTGTTCGTTCCGTTAACCAGCTGACGAACGTCAACCCCTCAGAAGTCGAAACTAACTATATCAGACATGACTATATTTACGTAACCTTTTTTTCAGCTTTCGAAAAACAATGACTTCCAGCTCACAATGAGTCTTTCGATAATTTGAGATATAATATCATTGAAAGCCTGTACTCTGTACTTGTATCATTTGATTCACAAAAAAGCACAATCACAATGTGATGCTCCAAATAATTCTATTGAAAGTTGTATATTCCAGTTTCACGATAATCATTCAAATGAGTAGCTTGTGATTCTAGAACTATGAATGAAGCTGCAATTGGTTGAAGCCAAACAGAAAATGGATTATCAGCAGCTTATTTCGCAGTTACAGCATTCCACAATTTCATATAATATAGTACCAAGGTTGATATTCAATCAGATCAGAAACCGATTATTATTTCAAGCTTGAAACAACAACTTTGTAAAATCAGACTCAGACGTCTCAGACTTAAACTTTTGAAGTATTCACTGAATGTATATTATAAACTAGGTAAGAGATATGCTGATATGTAATCCAGATCAAGTCTTGAATATTCTACTCATGACATCGATATGTTTGAAATGTTTCAAGACACTCATCAATGAGTGAAGAACGTGAAAAAAATTCAGGGAATACAAATAAAGATCCAATGTTTTCAAATATCATTATCGTTAGGTATTATCACAATGGGTGTCCAAGAGAGAATGTAATCCATCCAAATTATGGACCGTATTACAAAAACAAAGACTATAGTTTTGTTGAAGAGGGTTGTATTTTATAATCATCAAGTTATCGTTTCATTCAGTTCCAGAAATTTGTAATTGAATTATTACAAGAAGGACACATTGTTTTCAGTAAATCCATTCATAAAGCAAGAAATGAATCATTTCTCTGGCCCAATATATAGAGTGATATAAAATCATTCATTTCTAAATATCGTACTTACGAGAAATTCATGCCAATTGACTCTATAGAACATTTGTTGCCTCAATCTGGTCCAGTCTTAGCATTGGTGCAGACATATTAGATAATTATTCGATATCATATTTAGTCATCATTGATGATCTCTCACATTGGATTTCTTTGTCAAATATGGAAGACAAAACTTCTCGAAGTGCTATAAATGAAATGCAAAATGCGTTCACAATGTTCGGATATCCGCAAGAACTAATAACCGGCAATCTACCATTTGGTTAGCTTGAATGCAGGGAATATTATTATAGAAAAAGGATATTTCTCTAATTAGTTGTTCACCACATAACCACCAGAGCAATGGCATGGCAGAAAAACCAATTTGCAAACAAATACTTCGTAAATGTAAGAACGATGCTACTGGCTATAGGGAAGCTATATTGGAGTAGTTCTATTATCAATTTGAAAGCATCATCATCTCAAATTTTGCAAAGTAGACGATTCAGGTCAAATTTACCTATCATATACCAAAAACTCAAGACTAAAACACAAAAACATATTTTGGAAAAAATAGAGAAATAGAAACAAGATGAAAAACAAAGATATGACATACGTGCACTTAAATGTACACAATACACAAGAATATAAGAAGACTGATTAAAAAAAAACTGTCAAAACGGAATTATTCCAGAAAACGCAAGAGGACCAAGATCGTACTGGGTCTGATGACACAGTCATGTTCGCAGAAATAACGTTCACAGAACGTCAGGTACCAGATCACACCAAAATGATAGGAAATCACCACCAGAACTAATATATGTTGATACATTCACCAATGACAATTCAGTCAATATAAGTTATGAATTAAAGCGTGTGACTAACGATTCTCCGTTAAATGATTATCGGTATAGAATATCTAGAATATGGTTGAAAGATTAGATCTCCCAGACGCTTGAACCTTTGATCATATTTATTGGTACTGAAAGGTGTCCAATGTATCCATCCTATATGCTAAAAGCCGGACTGTCAGATCGACATGTAATTTTGAAAAATAATGTTGTTAGAAGTATTCGATCAACAGAGCTCATCTACCAGGATTGGTGCCTATATAGGTAACCAACAATTTCCTATATATCCAGAAGAATTACTGTCGTGGCCAGGAATTGAAATTTCTATCGGAGCAGTGTTTCACAAAATTCACATAATATCAGTTGAGAAGTTCAATTGGGTTCAATCACGTGAGCGGGTAACAAGGGGTAAATTGAATCAGAAAAAATATCCCAGAAACGTATTTCCGTTTGAGTTGCCCTGTTTTCTCAAACCGAATTCTTTCGTTGCGCTGATGAGGAAATGTTAAGAAGTGATATTTAGGGGTGTTTTGGATATAAAAAGGATCGTACTTTTCGACAGCAACTCAAAAATATATTTTTCAAACAACAACTCCACAATAATAATTCAAAGCCGACGCGACAAACGGCGTTGAATACTGCGCTTTCACACAGGGCACGCCAAATATTTCCAACCCCCTCCCCATTTGGTGAATCCTTGATTAAAAATGCACTGGTTGAATTTATCAATGCTCAAAGCCGTGGTGAGTGAGTCAGCAACCATTTCTTTGGCTGATATATAACGAAGTTCAATCCGCTTGTGTTGGATTTTTTCTCGCAGGAAATGATGACTTCCATCACATGTCTTGTGCACCATTTAGCGCAAGATTGCGAGCTCCTTGATTATCTTCATGGATAACATGGAGAGAGCAATCGTCGGTTGTCTTCTGGCACACCAACTGATAGGACCATTATATTTGGGAAAGATGTAACCAGTAACAAATCTTCTCTCGTTGGGGTTACTCACCCAATCCGAATCCCAAAATTCCATAATTGATCCTTTCTTCATTTCGTCAAATTCAAATTGCGACGTACCTCGTTAATACCGAAATAGACGCTTAACAGCTGTCCAGTGTTGAGGACCTGGATTATTATCAAATCTGCTCAAGCTGCTGATGGCGTATGAAATATCTGGTCTCGCAACTTACGCTGCTAATTGTAAACTTTCTATAACTTCCTGGTGAGGAATGTTTTCCATTTTCGCTAATTCATTGCTGTCGAAACTGGATTTTAGTGAATCATATTAGAACGCTTCAATATTTGTACGATTTATACTTCATGACTGATCCAATTTTTCTTATCATTACGATAACGATTCAACTGAAAACCCAGAAAGAATTTCACTTCTCCGAGATCAATCCTTCTGAATGAACTTTCCAACTGATATTCGATATCATTATTCATGTTTCTACCATTCGAGAATAAAAGTGGATTGTCAACCCAAACAGCTATAATCAGCTTATTCTTTTCATCTACTTTGAAGTAAACACAGTTATCGAAGCTAGATTGACGAAGACCCATTTTCTTCAAACAAGAATCTAATATTTTGTTCCAGACTCGACGCGCTCGTTTGAGTCCATAAATGCTTTTTTTCAGCAAACAAACTCTAGTGGAATTATCGTCATATCCTGGAGACTGGCTTATGTAGATTTCTTCTTCCAGATCACCTTGGAGAAAAGCGGAAACTGCGTCCATCTGATCAATATCTAGGTTAAACTCTGCTGCTTATGCCAAACGAAATCGTATTGAACTATACATCACAACAGGTGAAAAGGTTTCTTCATAATCGATTCCCCTCCTCTATTAACTACAAGCCTAGCCTTATATTTATTTTGTCCTGAGGCGTATTTTTTGCACCGAAGACCCATTTTACAATTGAAGGCTTTTCTTGTAGTGGGAAGGTCGACCAATTGCCAAGTTTCATTATCCAGTTGAGATTTGAATCTTTGATTCATTGCTTCAATCCACAGATCTCCATTTTCCCGTTCCAAAGCCTCTTCATATGTTACAATATCAGTCGGATCATTCAGGATGATTGAATAAGTTACAAAATCCCGTGAAATTGATGGAGGTTGTCTATTCCTTTCTCTACGAGTAGTAACAGAAGACTCCGGATGGACTGTCGCAGGCGAACTCGAATCATTATTCTCTGTATTCCTGTCATCGGTCGCTTCCGAATAAGTAGTAGAATCTTTATCAACTTCTTCAATGCTCGATACAGAATCGATTTCAGTGGGTTCGTCTGGAATATGTATAAAAACTGTCATTCTATGATGAATGATTTTCCAACATACAACTGTTCGGTTTCTTGGAATTTAACATCTCTCGACAAAATATTATCCTTTTGGTGGGATCATAAAGTCGACATCTCTTCGACTCTCGACAGTATCCTACAAAGATAAAAGAGATGGACCTAGGATTGAATTTTATTCGTTTCTCTCGAGGAATATGGGAAAATGCCGTGCAAACATATGTTCTCAGATGTTTCAGTGTGGGTTTTTTACCGGACCATAATTGTTCTGGAGTGGTATTTACTGATTTGCATGACGATTGGTTCATAAGATATATCGCAACATTCACAGCTTCAACCCAATTGAGAGAAGATAACGGTTGCAGTACTCTCCTCCATTATCCGTCCTCAATATTTGGATTTTCTTCCCAGTTTGGGTCTCGACAAGTTCCTTGAAGATTTTGAAATAACTAGCGACTTGATCTTTTGACTTTGAGAAGTAAACGAAAAGTTTCATAACTATAATCAACTAAAATTGTTACGATATATCTAGATTTGCCTAGTGACAAGACTTCGATTGGACCAACCAAGTCGGGATACACGTTAACTCTTTCCAACTATTATACAGGTTTCACATATTTTATTAGGTTCTCCACCAGAGTAATCGATGTCGCTAGCTAAACCGTCTCTTAATCTTTTCAGGCTCTCATAATTTCAATGGACCATTCGTTGATGTCAGATATTTATATCACTAGATTGTACTGACATCGCAGAGCCAAAAAAACGTACATCAAGCTTGAAAAGATTGTTCGTTAAACTTGCAGTAGCTATCAACATTTGTTTCGAGTTGAAAATCTTGGCTCCTGAACTATCAAAAATCACTTTGCTTCCTTTATTGACAATTCAACTGACAAATAGGAAATTTATATTGATATCTGACACATAATAGACATTATCCACTGTCACGTTTGAATTATTACCAGAAATACTAACAGGGAGGTTCAAATTTCCGACTGTATCCGTCACCATTTTGTTCCCATTCGCAGCGGTGGTAGTCAGTTGAGCGGCCTTTTCACTATTTTGCAACAATTCTGAGTTCATACATAAGTGAGCAGAAGCACCAGAGTCTAAAAACCTAACTTCCTCTTGAGAATGCATTGAAAATGCAACAAATAGAGAGTAATCATCCTTATTCAGTTTGCTTGCATTCTTTTTGACCTGTCCTCGATTACAATTTTTAGAAATATGTCCGTAATTATTGCAATGATAACAACGAGGTCCTTTTCGCGTTTTTTTATCAGAGTCATCATACTTGCGAGAACCGTTTCGATACGCTTTGTATCCAGAATTATACAATGCTGTAGCTCTGCCACTCGTAGATTCTGAATTCACTGATGAAATGTCCTGCAACTTCTTCTTTATTGAATTGGCTGTAATCGAAATTCCGGAACTTTCAATGCCCATTATTATAGGCTCATAATGACTAGGTAAACCGGCAAGAAGTATCGTTCCTGTCCATTCTTCGCTGACCGTGAGACCTACTGTAGTTAACTTATGTGCTGTCGAGACGATTTCATTTACGAATTTACGTATTAACATACGCATCAATCGAACTACATTCTTTCAATTTCGTACATATTTAGAACACGACGTAGTCCAACTCTTCTCGTTAACCGTCGTCTTGAAAAGCTTTTGTCAAATTTTATCAAACTTGTTTTGCGGTGGTCGTATTTTGAATATGAATATAAATCAACGGATCGACCAATAAAATCAACTATGAACGCTTGCCCGTTCCGCAGTCCTCTATCTGTTAGGGCCAGTCCATTAGTTGTAATGTCTATGAGCTGTACTTAGTACATGATAGCTTTCGAAATAGATGGATGACACAGACACTCATTAAATGACTGATTCCTCAAATCATTTTAATTCGTTTCAGCACATGGCTCGAGTTGAAACTTGATATTGGAAACGATATTTAATTTTTGACACCTGATGTTTATAATGAGTCCTTTTGAAAACCCTTATATCGTGTGAGTGAAATTCTAGTGCATGCGAGGATCTCGGCAGTTTTCTATTATGGAGTCACTCTCTATGATGTTGAGGAATCTGAGCTAGCCCTCTCACTTTCAACGATATACAGAATAAGGCAAAGGATTCGGTTTTGTTTTTTTATTCATATCTGGTTTGATTAGATGAATTTCCAAAAACTGTTTTTATTTTGTGGCTGTGTCTTAGTCGAAAAATGCTGAAGGTGTGGTTTTACAGGATGAAGTTTTCCTCGAGCCAATCCCAATTTTATTTTTTTTAATAAGTACTTGTATTTTTCACCTACTTTCTCAAACCTGCGAGGCCATGTGAAACACCTGTGAAATTTCCAAATATTTCAAAGAAAGTCAAGTCAGCATCGGTGAAGATTGGATATTTCAAAAATTCAGGTGATGTGTTTGTTCAATTTGTTGTTGTTGTTTGTTCATATATAAGTAGAAAACACATCGAATTTTTTGATTTTTTCTGTTCATCTCTGAAAGTAAAAGGGCTAAATCAAACTTCTCAACGCCATAATGCTGGTCTCCATAGCACTCAGCCGTGGGACGTGGTGGCGGTCTTGTGATTTATTGAAGGACACATCAAATTAAATCTTTCAAAAATTTCAATGTTAACTCTTCAGGAAAAATGTGGCTCACCTTCACTCAGAAGTCGCAAACATTTTGTAAAAGAATTTATGGTCGAATTATGAAATTCATTGTCTTTTCTTGCTCCCCAACATGACAATTTGATATGTGCAGGTGACCCGAATATTGAATTCTTCAATCCATTGAACAAGGCTTGTATTCTACTGAATGAGTTACTCGAAACTTATGATTTGAATCAAGTCGTAACTGAGCCAACCAGCTTTTGTCCTAGTTTGAAAATACTGAATTTGATAATTCGTTCAAAGAAAATTAAAGTAAGTAGCTCAACAACTGTTGATTGTTCTACGTTCTCTGAACATTTTTTAGTAGCATGTGATATAGGATTGAAGAAGGCAACATCTCAGCCCACCCTTTATACCTACAGAGACTTCGAATTTCGACAAAAATTTTGAAAAAATGCACCAGTGAGAACTGTCAGAATATCAAAAAAAGCTACATGGTCGACAGAAAATTTGTGTCTTCTGAAGGGAATATGAGATAGGACGTTAGCTCGTTTCAAGCTAACAAGTAATGTGCATCATTTTGATTACTATAATCTCTAAGAAATCTGAATAATGGTTCTTTGAAATCAGAACAGAGGCTTCTTTTTGAACATTTTTGAATTAAAAAAATGTATATAAGGCGTTAGATGAACTAGGTGTGAGGAAACGGAGGGTGATTAAACTTTACCAGACAATGTCAATGATGTTGATGATATTAATGAATATGTCTCAAACATTTGTCAGCACGAAGTTGAACCAGATAATGACATTCTCGAGTTCTTCACAATAAATTTTGAAGATAATAATAAACACATATTTGAGTTCAATCCAACAGAAGATGTAGAAGTCTATAAGCATATTTCGTCACTAAAATGGGATGCAATTGGCCCTGATCTTATAAGTAAAACAATGATTATCCTTGCATGCCCCTACATAATTCCTTATATTACATATCATATCATGTACACATGTTAGATAGAGATAGGCCCTATCGCTTTCTAGATACCTCAAAATAATTGTCACAATCATAGGGATTCCGAAGGTAAGGTACTTTCGATGTAGACGATAACTACCGATTGTGGAAAATCAGGATATTGCAGATATTTGTCGCTATTAGTGAGAAAAGTGGTCAAATCCTCTTCAAGCGTATATTTTGATATATAATGATCAGTCACAGTCTTAGCAAATCGCTATTGCTTCGCTTTGATTTTGTTGTTACAGACTTCAACTCCTGGAGGTACTACTATAAAGTGAAGAGGAGAAGAAGGGCGATGAAACTTCACCAGATAATCTCAATGATGTTAATGATATTAATGAATATGTCCCAAACATTTGTCAGCACGAAGTTGAACCAGGTAATGACATTCTCGAGTTATTCACAATACATTTTTAAGATAATAACAAACCCATATTTGAGTTCAATCCAGCAGAAGATGTGGAAGTCTGTAAGCATGTTTTATCAGTAAAATGGGATGCAATTGGCCCTGATCTTATAAGTATAACAATGATTATCCTTGCATGCCCCTACATAATTCCTTATATTACCCATATCTTCAATTATTCCCCGAAGAAACGATCTTTTCCTGATATTCGGAAGCTGTCAGCCATATTATCCATGAAAGATTGTCCTTCCCCCAGGATCTCTCCCACCTATGACCTATTAGTATTTTGTATGCTATATCGAATATTTTCGTAAAAATTATGAATTCACAAATGATAGAGTTTTTGAATAATTTCAGTGGGCTTCCACAACATCAATCTGGCTTCCAGCCTGCACACAGCTGTGCCACCGCACTACTCAAGGTTACTGACGACATACACAGAGCTGTTGATAATCACAAAATATTCTTATTGATCCTTTTAGACTCTTCGAAAGCCTTCAGTGGAATCAACCATACTTCTATTGAAATTGTTGCATTACCTGAGTTTCTCACAAATGTCTGTACAGTCTCTCGAAAGGTATCTGAGCAAATGACAGCAGAGGGTGATGATGGGAAATACATTTTCACGGTGATTGCATTTATTAATCGTGTTCCGCAAGGTTCAGTCTCGGGACCCCTAATATACATCATTTGTAAGTCACAGTTCCATAAATGTCTTGAGTATTCTGAAATGCATAGCTATGCTGATAACACGCAACTCTATGTAACATTCGAAAAAGATGAACCGACCTTGCGTACATCCACCTGAATCATGATCAACAATCCCTGGTCACGCTCTCAGGTAAACATTGTCTTTCTATCAATATCAAAAAATCAGTCGTTTTATCATTTTCGAGGTCATGTTTGAAGAAAAATATTTTGGTAAATATCCATGTAATGGCAAATGGAGGGGAGATTCCCATAAGAGAATCAACCAAAAACCTCGGACTATTTCTCGGCTCATCTCTTAAGCTCAGAGAACACACTTCTCACATACTTAGGAAAGGTTATGCAAACCTCAAGCAGCTTATAGGTCCTTGCTCTCTCGCAAAGTTAGAATAACTCTATGCAAGTCTCTTGTTTTAACTTATAAATTACGCAGACGCAATTCACGGCCCTTTTATCACCAAATTTGACCATTCACGTGTCCAAAAATTACATGTATGTGTTCGTTTTATAGTGGGTGTCAGACGTCGCGAACATATCTAGCATCATCTCAATTCGATTGGATGGATGAATATAAAGAATCTAATATTATT